>QKQZ01012774.1:0-20510 GCA_003595255.1 Solenopsis fugax | reverse complement strand
TGCCGCCAGGTAGGTTCCCGTCTTTTTTCTTTCTCTTCTTTCCTTCGGCGGTTGCCGGAAACAAATTCAAGGAGAACGTAGGGTTAGACGAGGGTCGAGGCCTGAAAGGACCTTATTGTGACCTGCTTCGCGGGGCTGGGGAATTCTCTGAAAAGGATCACCCGACTAATTTTGGATGAAACGGGAGATGTATGAAATACAGATGTTAAGAATATAATAAAACTATTATATAATATAAATATAAAATAGAATGTAAAGAAACTTATTAAGGCTGCATTCCGAAATTCACTGCCAGTGCTGAAAATCTATAGTTTATGTTATGTAAACTATAGATTTTCAGTACTGGCAGTGAATTTCGGAACGCAACCTAAATCTGAATCAGTGAAATCTTACTGATTTGCAGTGTTATAATTATAACTGTGATCATCAATGACTATTCACTGTTTTTCAATGATTCTGATTAAGAAGGGGGTACTCTCCTGACCAGAATCAGCGTATTGTCACTGAAAGATAGTGCATTCATCACTGATTGATATAGTTATAAGTATTTATATTATTAGTCATTGTTTTTCAGTGAATAATACACTGATTCCGATTTAGAGAGTACATTGGAAAGAGATATGTTTATAAGATACAATAGATCTTCCGAGGAATTTATATATAGGGCCTTTGATAAAGATTATTTTCATCGCTGAATGTGGGACATACCGCGTTCTTCGTAGCCGTGTGCCCGAAGGCGTTCGTCACGTGTATTTGCGAGACGCACGGGTAAATAGAGACCGGCGTGCTCTGCCCGGTAGTAAAGCTATTCCTGAGCTGTGACGCTGTGACGAATATGGCGTTCGTTTCCTGCGTGCAATGTTATTTATTGCGCGATAAAACTCGTCGGTGTTTCACCTGCACGCGCGGACTGCACGTCTCCTTCGGAGGACGCTTCGAAGGCGTCTTCGGCGAATTCGCGCGACGCACACTCTAATTATCCCTTTAATTGCACCGCGCTAATCTCGAGCGAGTCTCGGGGACCATTCTCGGCGCTCGTAAATTCGCCGACGGAATTTTTTACGCGAATAGTTCCGGTTTTCAGGGAATTCGTATTGATCGCCCGGTGATACGGCTTCGTTTATTGACCCGTGCGAAAGAGCTTTCTTTTTAAGTCTAGGTCTCTTAATCATACTCTTTTTTAAAATAATAAGTCCAAATCTTTCTAAATAGAACGTATTTAAACGTATTACTATATATTTTTAATCGCACTATCGATATATTTATATACTGAGAAAAAAAGTGATTAACTTGACTAAATTTTCCACTCGATTAAATGTTTTCAGTTCAACTATTTATGTATTTGACTTAAATACATAATATACTTGAACTTTAGTTTAAGCATTTATATATTTAATTCAATTCTGCATACATATTTAATTTAAATACGTAAATGTTTAAACTGAAGAAATTCAATTAAGTTGAAAAATTTAGTCAAGTTAATAACTTTTTATTCTTAGTGTACATTGTACAAAAAAGATTTTTTCATGTTTTTATTATCGAAAACATGTAGTACAAGTATCTCTCTAGTTACACCAAGATAGTTTTGACGGTTGTAAATCAAATTAATCGTAAATTGAATAGAATTTATATTTCATATAAATAAAATATATAAAATAATTATTTTATTACTAAAAATTATTATGGACTTCTATTTGGAAAATGACAAAACAAAATTTGTTTCAAAGATTATAATTCTTAATACAATATTTGCTATTATAAAATTAATATTTAGCTTAAATTATAGACTAATTTTAATAAGTGATTAAGAAACAATATTTTTTCTTAAAAATATAACTCTTAATATAGTATTCAATATTATAAAATTTATTTGGATTACCTGTTAACGAATGCTTAGCAGCTTTTTTATAATCTGCTACATTGAAAAAAAAATTTTTATGTTTAAGTAAATATATTTATTTTAACATCATTTGCTTGATCTAAAAAAATATTTCCTAAGTTTAAAAATAAATTATTTTATAGTAGCTAATATTTAAATCAAGGAAATAATGTTAATTATATTTACTTGAACATAAAAACTTTTTTTTTTTCAGTGAAGTTTATTTTAGTCAATATCATACGAAAATTCGTAAGTGAAGGTGAACGTAAGTAAAGGAAAACCTGTATTATTATTCAGAGAAATTATATTCTACATATTATCGGTATTTTATTTCGTGTTAAAAATTTTTTGAGCAACGGGACACCATCAAATTCGTGTTTTCTTTGCATGCTGTTGCTCGAGTCACATAATTAATTCCTCACTGTCACACAATTTAACATTCTTGCTCTGCACCGTTAATCCTGGCAGACGGCCTCCGTACCGATGAACAATCGATATCTGGCCATACGAGCGGTCTCGTTATCGACGATCACACGTTTGGCACACGTTCAACGTGTATCATTTGTTCTAGCTTCTCAGGTAAAAACGTGCTGTCGATAGCATCGTAAAAAAGCTGAGGAAGTACAATATCTAAGCTGTACGTGTATTTACGTATATATCAGATATAAATCTATCAAACAGGTTCTCTCCCTCTCTTTCTTTCTCTCTTCAAATGTTATATATGAAATATAATTTCTATAAAAATGTTATATAATGTATTGGATACTATACAGAATGGCAATCTGGTCTAAAGGACCAACACGCAAAGAGAAATTTATTGCAATAACGCGCTACACCATGTAAACTGGTTTTCTTTTTTCATTTCTGGAAAGCAAGATCATTCCTGTTGCATGCCAGGAACGTCTTATTTATTCCGTAATTCCTTACTTATTTTTCAAGCCGTGGACGGCACGATCTGAGGGAGACCTCGGCGATCTCGCGAACGATCGTTCCGAAAGTAAACGCATCGGCGGCGGAGCGTTTTTACCAACGTTGCTGCCCGGTAGAGGTAGGAAAAGAGCAAGATCTTATCGCTCTTGATCCCGTCTCGATCGTTTCCGTCGATTAATGTACTGGAAACTAAGCGCCTAATTTAAGGCGTGTCGCGGAGGACTCTCCTCCTTTTCCAACGCAGGAGCGGACGAGCTCACCGCATTCTTCACCGTAACAGGCGGTGCAATTATCAAACGTGCATTAAGACACGCGCTGCAATACCGTGCAATTAGCCACAGTGGTTTCTCGCGCATTACACGTTCCGATTTCTACGTCTTCTAAATCTTAGAAACGTTCACGAAAATCTGATCTGGTCAGTTTTTTGCATATTACGATTACCGCCCAATTATCGCTGTAAAAATTATTTTCACTTGTAACATTTCGGTAAACTGAGAATTCGATTATGTATAGAAAGAACGTTTAATGAGAATGTTAAATGTAGCAATCTCTCTCTTCTCTCTCGTCCATCTTTATTTTGCAAATAAATTCAATAATGAAATTAAATATCTTATCTTAAAAAAAAATCTTAAAAGAAAACTGGTACATTGAAAAAAAAAATTGTTAACTTGACTAAATCTTTCAACTGGATTAAATTTCTTCAATTTAAGTATTTATGTATTTAAATTAAGTATTTATATATTTATATATATATTTAAGTTAAATGTATAAATGCTTAAATTGAAGTTCAAGTATTTTATATATTTAAATACATAAATACTTGAACTAACGAAATTTAATCAAGTTTAATTAATTTAACAATTTTTTTCTCAGTGCATTTATTGAATAAAAAAGTCTATAGAAAATGATATGCGCCATTCTTGTTTAACAATAATATTTATTGGCATAATTCAAAACATTTGAGTCCAAAAAACAAAATTTAAAATATTAAAAAAATTTTATTTTTTAAATTACGAGTTAAACTGTTAGATTAGTTGGCGTTTAAAGAACACTCTTTAGTAACAGAGAGTGTTGTTTTCACCTAAATGTAAGGTCAGGTTAAAACAGACATTGATGCCGGTGCATGTGTAAGTAAAGCACCCGGTGCACTACTGATCTTGAAATGTCGATCGGTCGACCGATCCAAGATCGTGTTCACGACTTGCAATTAGCCCGAGACACCTGCATTTTCCTGCGTTGCGAACGGCGGAGGAAGACGAGACCTCGCTACGTGCCTTGACGGCTCCTTTTAGAGTAATTACGACGACCGTGACACATACTCGGAAACGATTAATGTCGCGAATAAAGCGTGTGCGTAGAGCAATTCACTCGTGCATTCCGCGCGTAAGATGTTCGGATGTTTAACTATGTGTATACATTACTGTTTTTACGTATCTCATTTTGCATTATAAATATCTATCAATTGTGATTGGCATTCTCTCAATTCAACTTTTAATAATTGTCCTGGTTGTAAAAAACAGTAAACGTTGCTGGTGCATCCTAAATACAGGATGTTATTTTACGTAATAACAGTACCTTATTCCGTGCTCGAACAGCCGCCTTTAAAGAGCAATAATCGGTGAAAGTGACGCGCTCGCACCTGGCCCCAAGATAATCGAAGCCGTTTTCGAAACCACGCGCAAATAGGGAAATGCCAATGTGGGTGGCGAATCGAAAGCGGGAGTTTCGACCTCGTGCAAATAAACAACACCGTATTCGTATCCTGTTTAATTATTAAAGAATGCACGGAAAGAAGTATTGCTGAAGTATCTAAAACTTTAATTGGATACAGATCTGAAAATAATTTTCTTAGGCTATCAAAATAATTACGTTAGACTCTCAAACTAAATGTCAATTTTTTTGCAGCATTGCTCATCATGCTTGAACATCCGTCACAATTATTTTGATGGTCCAATAAAATTCAGATCTGCATCCAGCTAAATATTTATACACTGAGAGAAATCGTTTAGTAGTATAGTGATCAAATGAATTTTATACTGGTACCAAAAACTTTGTTACATTTAATAAAAAAATCAAAAACTTTTTGTAATTTGTTGTATGAAAGTAATTATTTGGTTAAGACTACAAATTGTTTGATTAAAACAACTATATATTTAGTAACTATCACTATAAAATTCATTTGATCACCAATCAACCAAACTGGTTGATTTTACAAAACATTTCTCTCAGTGTAATAGATACTTCAACGAAATCGTTCTTTCCATGTGTGAATTCATTTGAATGTTTGTCAATTTAACGTTTGCAGAGCGTTTTTTCCTCTTTATTATTTTAAATACTCGTATGAGAGTCTCCGGAGCAGCATTGCACCTCCGCAAAGTGCCCGATGGATAGACCGGCTCGTAAACAGAACTCGCAAAAGACGGAGGCGTCGCCGGGAGCATGAGATAGGTTGGTCGCTAGGTTGCACCTCCTCTGCCTTTACAACATTGTACGACAACGTCCTTCACTAGAGAGCGAGTATAATCCAATATACCGTGAGAAAATGAATTCGCCGCCGTTGTGCGACAGTGGCGCATTGTTACGCGCACATTGTCGGATGCTTTCTACGAAAGGAAACGCGCTCGGGGGCTTTCCACGATCAGTAGTTCTCTCGCTCTCTTAGCTACTGGGTAACTCGCGTCGCGCCGTTTTTGGGAAAGTTTCCGGAAAAGTCTAGAAAGTATCGCGACTCGCCGAAATACACGTGAAGTAGAATGAAATCATTCATATTTATACAGAACGCGGCTTCGCTGAGCTATTTTTATCGGCCTGCGTCATCCGGAGAATTATTCTTTTAATTAAACTGTTCCGTGTGATGTTTCAAGATTGCAATTTGCAATATGCATTTTAAGCGTGCCTGCAACGCGATGTATTTAGTCTCGCTGCATTCACAGCGCAGCGTCTTTCGCTGAAGCTGTAAATATTCTTAATTATTGTGTTTATTGTCTTTTCGAGAGCATGCGATTTCCAGAGCGAAAGTGATTATTCACCGCGACATAATGCGCCCGTCGTCACTTTTAATTAGAAATATCCGACAAATAAAATCCCCTGCCAAGCCAGAATTAGAAAATTTCTAAAGTAACAGATTATTACACAGATGATTCTTCTTTAACATGCTCGATTTAACCCTCTGTAGACGCCGCTGAGTTTCACTACTTATTGTTCGTGGGTCGCTGAGATGATATTCTTCAAAGGGTTTTTGAGCTCAGAAAAGTCTGAAAAAATTATGATGCACTAAAAAAATGGTCTTGCAAGTACAGCTACAATTTCTGGGCTACAAAAAATTAAGTGAGATAGATGATTAATAAATATTGTGATATCGCATATGTTTAGTACTTGATTAATTTAAGTAACAAAGACAGAATTCATATCTGAACTATTCGTGAAATTTAGAAAGAAAATTTTTCTGTGGCGTCTATTCTTGTTAAAACCAATTATACTTGTTACAAAATTTGACTGTTTAATTGGCAATAAGATCTAAATTTTCTAGGATTGCTAAAATGTTGCTGTTATAAATTCTACATGTGACAAACAATATTTTAGCAGATACAAAAAATAGTGATAAATTTTTGTTTAAAATGTGTTTCACATTGACACAACATTAAACTTATATATATGAAAGTTGTGTGAATAAGATTATTTTTTATAATTTATTTACTCTACTTGTTATTAAAAATTAAATTATTTTTTATATTAAGAAAAATCTTAATTTTTTGTGTAAGTACTTCAAGATGATTTATATAAAGTTTTATTGTGATTGTCTGTTTAATTATTTTGTAAATAAATAAGTGAATAAATTACACATTTTATAGAATTTTTTTTATCTCTGCATTGTTATGAAACTTTACATAAATCTTGAATATTTAAAGTACAAATAAAAGGAATTCAAATTTTTTAAATTATTTTTTATTTCATTATTTCATTATTATATTTTCATTAGAACACATGTCTACTTTTTATTGAAATAATTTTTTATCCAGATATAAAAAATCGCCCCCCCATCAAATTTTTTCTACTACTTTCAAACGCAATATAAAACAATCTGTAATTTTTTCATAATTTTCTTAGTGTTTTGAGAAATGTCCTATACATTATTAAGAGAATACCAATTAATGTTATTATTTTATGAGGGAGAGGGAGAGTCGTTCTTTTGTCCCTGGGTCGAGAAGGGAGGCCCTGCTTCCGCAGGGTTCGCGAGGGTCAATCACGTTGGGCTCAAGGGACCCAGAGCAATATCTTGATTCGCTGTCGCATCAACGCATTGCGTGTGCGTACTACGCGTGGGCGTTCGTGGGTACGAGAAACGCAGCTGACTGACTCACTCACTCGGCCGCAGAGTGCCGTCTCTGCCGCTCGGCGGAATCCAAAGCCGGCACCGGCCGATTCGCTCGTAGTGTAGTGCCGCCTCGCGCTCGGGACCGGCTGCGCGCCGTTCCCCGTGTTGCTCGGTGAATGGATATCCGAGTCGATTTATTATTATGCGATTACATTTGACGTGCCGCGATCCGAATTGTCCCCCGGCGAGACGCGTGGCGGAATGATCGATGGTGACGTCGACCGGCTGAGAAAATCGAGTTATTCGGGGAGGAAAAATAAAAAAAAATTCGCTCTTGTTGCAGTGCGAGACGTCAAAAATTCTCGGGATCTGAAAAAAGACGGACTTTCGCGGAGGGAAGGTGTAAACATACGGCAGAGTGAATTTTGCGTTACGCACTCGCGACGGATGCAATTGCGTATCTCGAGGATATTGCTTTCTCATGCGAACAATCGTGTAAGTTGCGCGTTCGCGGAGTGATTCGTCATCTCGGAAGTGCGCATATCGATCGCGATTCTCGCCTCGTTATCTCCATTCTTGGGATCTACGCAGCGTAGTGCAAGTCATAGAACGTCCGCTGCAATTGGCGCTATAATTTCACTACTGACGCTTCAGAGGATCCGAGCGGATTGCGTGAAAATAAAACGACTCGGCCGTTTTCCCCCACGGAGGTGTCGGAATTCCATCGTCGACGCGACCGAAGACAGATGTTGGACCCGCGCCCGCCTGGAGAATCGCGTTATCGCCGGGAAGAAGGACGCGATGCACTCTCCCGATGCAGCTGCAGTCGTTCTTGAACTCTGCTTCGCGTTCTACGTCTCGTTGATTTATTAATTAGAAAAAGGGAAATATCGACAGGCGGAGTCGTTGACGGCGAATAAATGTTGCGTTATCAATGATGTCGATTCGCGTAAGTCGGTCACCGAAATTGAATTCATTTGCCGTGTCGAACGCTCTCTCAGAAGCGAACGCTGTGCATAGTTTCGCGACAGGAGACACCACGGAGACGAGCAACTTGCGAGATTGCATTACAAAGTCACGACAATTCACTTGGGAGATAATCTCGAGTTGAGAGCTGAGAGCGTGATGAATCTAAGTGACGTGATTAGTTTATCGGTTATACGGGGGAGTATTCTTACTGTCGAATTAAATATCTAGTATTCCGCGATGAGAAGTAGATGATATTGGTGATGTAATTTTTCAATTTGAATCCTTGCAACTCGGATTCAACCTGAGGCGTTATACCGTGCGACGCGAGGAGAGTTTCACGAGAAAAGCGGCTGCCGAGAAAAGGCGAGAATGGCGAGCGAAGTGATGCTGGCGCCCACGCTGTCGTCCATACGGGAGATGGACGACGTCAGGGATATGGTTAGAAGCGCGACCGTCACCACGATTTACGTAAGTCGGTCTCTTTGCATGGATCGCGATACATTGTGTGTCCCGCATTTGGTATTCAGAATATCAATCTTTCTTCGATTTATATCATCCGCGCAAAGCGAATTCTTTCGATCCAATAATAGAATCAGTATATGAATATGCACTATGTAAATAATTACATACGTAAGTCCAGCTCGTTATAGTAAAGACAAATTAAAATTAAATCAATATAGGAGCCAAGGACGAGCAAATATAAACTAGATGTTACGAATAATTAATAATTAATATATTGTGTTATATAATTTGTCAATATACTAATTATTATCATTAGTAATAAAAGATTAATTATTATTTATTTATAATATCTATTTTAATTTGCTCGTTTTTGACCCTAATAATGAGAGAGGGTGGGACTATCATAATTCTTACATTGAAAAAAAGTATAGTAATAATAATTAAGCCTAGATTATAGTAAGCTTTGGTGAAATAATTGTAATTAAATATTCAGTTAATATAAAGAAATATTTAGTAACCGTTTAATAACCAGTTGGTTATTAATTAATATAATTACTAAATACTACTAAATATTTGATTATATTAATCAAACATTTAATTGAAATTATTTTATCAAAGATTATTACAAAAATCACAAAGGTGATTCCTGCAAAGTTTACAAATTTAAAAAAATCATACACTGAGAGAAATGTTTTGTAAAATCAACCAGTTTGGTTGATTAGTGATCAAATGAATTTTATAATGATAGTTACTAAATATATAGTTATTTTGACCAAAGAATTTGTGGCCTTAATCGAATAATTATTTTCATACAACAAATTACAAAAAGTTTTTGGTTTTTTTGCTAAATGTAACAAAGTTTTTGGTAACTATAAAATTCATTTGATCACTGTACTACCAAACGATTTCTCTCAGTGTATACACACGAATATAGAGCTTCGAAGCATTGTTGTACCATCGTACAATTTTTTTCCAAATTAAAAGATTACATCTACAATTTTTAGAAGGAAAAAAATCCATTTTTGTGCTTTTGTGCAAGTGGCTAGAAATATAAAGCCTCGCCATTGAAAAGTTTCGCAACATTGTCGTATACCACCGTATAATTTTTTTTTTTCTGAGCTTGTGGTACGAACTCATCGAACGCTGTTCTGCTTCTCGGATACGCATTGCCTTAGATCGGAGATTTGCGGTTTTGCAGTGCGAGCACGTGCGCCGAGATATGTCATAAGCTCGCGCGAATTAAGGCGCGGGGCGGCAATAATCCGCGGTTATTTTGTACATGCTCTCGGCGTGACGAAGGACAATAGTGCCAAGGACAAGATTTCACTCCCGAACGCTAATCGGGCGATCGTCACGGATGGTGAACAGCGACGGAGAGGAAAAACACGCGCGTCGCTCGGAATCCGCAACGTACTTTCGATCTCGCAAACGCCCGATATCGTTCCGCGGTTTTGATCTCCTTCATATACATCAGCTCGAAGCGTTCGAATCTGCATTGGGAAAATAACGCGGAATCGACGGCGTCGAGGGTAGGATGCCGCTCTTTTATTAACATCGCGTATCGCCTCGTACTTTTTCCAATCGAATCGCGGAAGAACGAGGGCGTTATACTAACGCGGCTTCCGCGGATCGCAATTTGCGACACGCTCCGGCGGCTTCTCGCCGCGCTGGAAGTGTTGTCGACTCGTTGCACAACTAATTAATAGGTCGATCGCGTATGCGGAACGCGCCCGTCGGAAATCTTACAGCTACGCGATCCAGTCGATCGTTTGCAGCAATACGCAATTACACGAAGTCTTTCTAGAATTATTTCGCGAGTGAAACATTATTACGCATCGTCTACTCCTGTCAGGAGCTTATACGATACACTCGGTAGCCAAATGATCTGTTCCCTTTTTATATATATATATTTTTTTCAGGTGTAGAAGTTATGCTTTATCGGCCGAATAAAGGTTTTCACACATGTTTCTTAGCCTTCCCCTTCAGTCCGTACTTTCGCGTCAGGCGTGGATTGTTGGAATCGCGTGGGTGCCATGGAATGGCACTCAACTGCCCACTCGGTAATTCGCGTTTAAGATCGCACGTGCGACTTACCAATAAATCGGTCTGTGAAACCATTTCACGCTTACGTAAATTGTAATGTAAAGTAAGTCCCTCGGCGGTCTCTTTTGTCGCACGAATTCTTCTGTAAATTTCGTCATCCGGAATCAGGACATCTTTGGTTGCGCTCAAAAACGGTTTTACTTTCACGATATTTTGATCCTACAACGATAACGTGATGAAACCGAGTATGATGTCATATATATAGATTTTATATAACCTACGTAAGTGGAGCAATCCTTTTAAATGCATCGGCTGACTAAATCCTTGGAATTAGACTACGACCGTTGAAACGAGTATCGGATATCTTGTTGAATTCGAAGTTGCCCTATTGGCAAAACTAGTTCCAGTGCGTCAAGCTGTACGAACTTTGTAATTTCACTTTGATTTCGCTTAAAACTTGGCGCAAAAATCATCACGGAAAATCCTCTTCACTGAGAGAAATGTTTTGTAAAATCAACCAAAGTTTGGTTGATTAGTGATCAAATGAATTTTATAGTGATAGTTACTAAATATATAGTTGTTTTGACAACTATATATTTGGTTAAGACTACAAATTGTTTGGTCAAAACAACCAAACAATTTGTAGTCTTAACCAAATAATTATTTTCATACAACAAATTACAAAAAGTTTTTGGTTTTTTTGTTAAATGTAACAAAGTTTTTGGTACCAGTAACTATAAAATTCATTTGATCACTATACTACCAAACGATTTCTCTCATTGTTTATGTATATACCTCTTTTTTATTTTTACTTATTTTTCTCTTATTGTTCTTATCTTCTATGTAGTGTGCTGCCATCCATACAATCTAATAGAAAAGAATAGTAAGAAATAAAAATCTATACAAAGATTTGATGGAATTTCCAAATGTTATACGCAATGTAGCGGTTGCGTAAGACGCATAGTTGCTATCTCTTTTTTTTTCCTGTCATTTTTTTCTGTCGGATTTACGACTTTCGTGGGCGGACCGAAACGTGAAAAGCGAACGATTCCGTATTTGGTAGCGACGC
This sequence comes from Solenopsis fugax, assembly GCA_003595255.1. Lineage (NCBI taxonomy): Eukaryota > Metazoa > Arthropoda > Insecta > Hymenoptera > Formicidae > Solenopsis > Solenopsis fugax. The sequence continues at coordinate 8,843 of QKQZ01012774.1, read as the reverse complement.
TGTTTCTCGATTGTTATACGCGAAAATCGATGTGTCAAACAAACGTGTGCGATTCCATGTACCTGCGGCAAATATAAAGTTTCGATTGACGGATCAAAGAGAGAAAGTGCAAGGTAAAAGAGAGAAAAAAAGAATAAATCGAGCGCGATTTCCCTTCTCGTTGGCACATAAAGGGTTTCTCTTTCCGACATCTTTCGTTGACTCCTTCAAACTTTTAACTTCATTCGAGTCGCACTCATCCGCATACTTTTCGAATCGACTTTACACGGGACGACACGTTAGCATTTGACGTTTCGCTGGAAAACTAATTAGTAATCCAGCAAGCCATTAAATCATCTCTCGAGCACAACGCGGCCGCTAAGGCAGTGCGACTTGAGCATGCGGAAATCGTTAAAGTAATACACAATTGTCAGTGCATTGTTGGGATTATCTACAGTGAAAAAGATTAATGATCTTTTAATTTCCATCAAGATTATTCTAACGTAGTCGATTTAACGTTATTGCGTGTTACATTTATTGTATAGTAGACTCGTGTTACAATACGCAAGATTGCATTACAATTCGAATTACAACAAGCTGTAATTGCAATTATCAACATTCTATTGTGCTCTCGTCAGATCTACATTTGACACTGTGAAAAATAACTGTATAATCGACGTTTCTCTGAATAACTCGTATTACCGGTTGCACTTCACTTTATCGTTCTATTAATCGATAGAGTGCACTTCCTTCTAATATCCAGCGAGGAAGTAAACGCTGGTAGAAAAAAGGTTATCGATTCTTCGCACCTTGATAAACGGCACGATTTCTCCCTCAACACGAATCGCATGATTCCGCATATGGATCTGTTTAGGTCAGTTTCACTGTAAAATAAGCTATGTTACATATAATGTTACAATTTTGAATCCACAATTTCTACGCTATGCGACACATAAAATTTACAGAATTTCGCCCAGATTTATGTCGTGAATAGCATACGTCTTCTGAAATGAGCTTAAAGCGACGCGCCTGTTTATCCTGCGGTTTAATCGGCCGACTGCAACGCGGGCTCCGGTTGTTTAATTTCTACCTTTGGTTTCTACCTGCACGTCGTGCATTCTTGCGCACGCATGCGTGGGTGCGTGTGGGTGTACAAGCACCGGTTTGCGATCAACTCGACATGCCTTTTTTTTTATCCTTGAGAGGACGGACAAATTTTCTAAGGGGGCGTCCAGAATATTTTCCAAGCGCGCGATCTCCACTCTTTCCGACGTCGAATAATATTATCGTAACATCTAACTCCGTACGTGAACTCTCGCGTTTAAATTTAGGTGTGTGAGGGATCATTTTTTTTCTCGCGCGATAGTTTCTGAATTATGAAGTATCTCGCATGAGAGACCAGATATTTTTTTATATCGATGCGTCTCAACGCAAAACGAATGTCTGTATAATATCAGAAATTACTCAACCGTCTACGAGATAATCCTATCTCTCTTTACTCTCTCCCCCTTGTCTTATCTAGAAAAAAAAACATAATCCGAAACTGAGATCGAGTCTTTATCTATCTCCGGTGTCGCGGTGTTTGCATAGACTTATCACTGTCGTCCGTAGCGGGTTATATTCAGAGCAGGCCGTGTTACAGTGCATTTGCATATCTACTCAAAGAACGGCGCGAGATTGGAACGTTGACCGCACCATTGTCTCGCGCGAAATGCATCCGCGATTTACTTCGTATGCAACACACGCTTCACCTTTATTTGAATCGCATCCAATACAATTAATATCCGAGATGCGACATATAAAAATTTACTGTTTTATATGCGCGTACGAGTGTCGCAGACAATAAATATAAAATATACATCTCTAAAATTTATAGATTGCTGATGTATAATTAAGTTTTACTTGCACTTAATTAATTTTAGTGAAAATAATTAAATAGTAATACGCACGCATACATAATGCAGTTGCAGCAGTAAGCGAACTCGGCGGAAAACGTGATGTAAATGTAAATAGGTGTACCGCGGCGGAGACGGAAATACAGAGTGCGCCGTGACTAACGTCGCTATTGAGAGCTACCAGAAAATTTTTAAGACGTTTTCAAACGTGCCTGCTTGTTCTGTCTATATTTAAACAATTCCTAAAGTACAAAATGCTGAAAGAAGAAGAAAAAAAAGAGAGAGCACACAAAGCGGTGAATATCGACAAACAAAACGTATTCCAGCGGCGCGTTTTTTATTTTTCTCTTTTATGTAATATCTGACAAGCTTCCGATTTGGCTTCCTGACTTTTGATTTTTTTTTTTTGCCTACTGTGATAATAACTCTGTTAACACCTATATTCATGGTCTAAATCTGTATAACTTTGTGATCGCATATGCAGTTTGCATTCACGAATGCACGCAACACATTGCCGTACATTTTTACGAGAGTTAATTAACGCTGCCGTGCCGCGAGATTGATTAGAGGCATTGTAGATTAATCGGTTGTTGAGTGACTCGGCACATTTCGGTCACTACACCATAATTAGTTTACAAGGTGTACCTATGAATGCTGCGAGCGCGAAAGTGTCGGGGATCTCACATAAATCACGAAGAACCGGGCTTAATTTGCGAAATTGTAAGTGTATCTAATTCGTTTGTGAAATTCGCGAATTATAATGGCGATATTCTTCGCATGCAAAAAAGTATATACCAACAATTTGTTTCAGACAGTTCGCGATTTCACCTTTCTTCGTCAGGACAATTATTATAGTTGCAGAAAATCTTTAACTCAATATGTTATTTGTGTGTCTAATTTCTATACTGTGCAATTGCTTTTTATATTAAATATATCTTGTTAATCTAGAATTAAAATTAAAAAAAAAATGAATTTCTTTTAAACGTTTAATTTTTTTGCAGATTTCGATAAAAATTTAAATAGAGATTCGTAAACGCAATTAACAAATTTAAATTTAGAATTTTTAGCAAATAAAGTTTTGTTAATTCATTGCATCTTACATTGTTAAATATTAAAGAATCAAATTTAAATAAATTCCTTGAATTAAATAATATTTTGTTATTTTTAACTTCTATGTGTGTTGAAATTTATTAATTTAACACTAAATAGGTAAAAGAAAAACCTCGCCTCTAATTAACCTACTTCTGTAGTTAAATTGCTTAATTAAATTGCTCAAATTACATAATGTCCGTATTATTATACACCTATTAAATAATAAATTAAATTTGAGTCATATTTAACATTTTTATAATTAACTTGTTTAATTTAATCGTTTTAGTTAAATTGATTACATAATAGGAGCAATCACGACTTATAAGAATGATTAAAAATGACAATTAGATAAAATTCAACACTACGAATTTAACAGTGTAGAAGCTTGTAAATTGAAGGCTGAGTCTTTACTATTTTAAGTAATAATCGATTTTAAATTTGTCAATTATATTTATAAGCCTCTATTTAAATTTTTATTTGCGTTCTGCTTAACGACAAGACACATCACATGCATCGGAATTCGCGGTTGAAGGGTTAACCAGACGATCGAAGCACTTGCCAATACGCGATGGCTCCCGTCATCGCGGACATCGCGGAAGCGGCCCAAACGGACCGCTCAAATATACCACACGTCACGTGGAAACGCGAGATCTACAATTACGCGATGCGCGAGTAGTCGTCGGCGACGGCTCTGCCGGGATCCGGCTCTTTGAAGCGTAAATATAGCGCACAAAACGACGCGGAGGCTTTACCGCGAAGTGAATGGCGGTGAAGCGCGCCCTTCTCTCTCGTCCCTTCCGGCTCCATCCATCGGCCCATGGATTGATCGCGAAAAATATCGTGCGTACCTTTACCTACGACGTAAGACGACATATCCGCGACGGAGAGCCGAGATGATCGAAATGACTTTCGCGATCTTGCGTCGTCATCGTCGAGCGAGAGCGGGCGAACGTGCGGCTGGATGAGCGTTAATTATCGTCCCGCGAGGAGAGGAAGTCGTGCGCTGGGCGTAACAAAAATCTTTATGGTGCACAATATGTAGAAACGTATGCGCCGCGTGTGTATAATGATATGCGCGAGGCGTACACGCCGTTTATCATAAGCGCGCACGCATGCACGCATTCGCTCACGCACGCACGCACGCACGCACGCACGCACTCACGGACGGGAAGAACTGCAGTTTCATTTCACCGAGCGGTAATTCAGGTCATTGACTCATCGACGAGAATATTTGTTGGACGTCGTTGTGAGTGGGACAAGAGACGGAGACGGGGAAAGTGGGAGAGAGGAAGAGAAACAATTCTGTTGTATCATATTTCGGGAAGGTGGGGCAAAAAGTACGTACGGGGTGCCCAGGCATATATCTGTGTAACGTTAGTAAAGTGGCACTCTCGAGACAGAGAAATAAATTGGCTGTAATCCGGGTGGGTACGACAAACTTTGCACTTGCCAGAATATTTCTTGCAATGGCGGTAAAGTAACTCGTGAAATAGAGAGAAGTAAATTGGCCGTATTTTCAGAAGAATAGGTCAGATTAGTGTTGATGTCCTACTAAAACCACATACTGATGACTGAAGTTAAAGGTTAATTAAAAAGTTATTTAACGCCGAGAATTAAAGGGAATTAACGTGTCGAATAAACTTTCAGCGGGATAGAAGTAATTAAATGATTTTACGGTTTCGTTTTACGATTTTATTTTTTAATATTTTCTACACTAAAAAAAGTTTTTTATTTTCAAATAAATATATTTTTTTAATATTTCCCCGATTAAAAAATATTTCCTAAGTTTAAAGATAAATTATTTTATATCAATCTTTATTTAAATCAAAGGAAATTATTTGATTGGAAGAAATTTGTTTTTTCAGTGTATACACAGAAAAAAAATTAATATCAAATCAACAATTCATTGTTTCATATGTAAGCAAGAATATAAAATCTCCTTGGAAATATTTATAATCTCAAAGAGACATAATTTGCTAACATAAAGAAATTTTGTTTCTTCATGTAAGCAAATTATGTCTGATCAAGATTATCAAATTCTTCCAAGAAGATTTTATATTCTTGCTTACGTATGAAACAATGAATTATTGATTTGATAGTCATTTTTTTCTGTGTAGTTAATTACCAGCGGATCTCACGGTAACGATTTATTGATCGATCTCGAAAAGTAAGTTTAAAGATAAAGACTGCACGATTTTTAGGTGTCGTGAATTTTTTCGCACTGGGCAAAAGGAAGAAATTATAAAAGACGATATTTTGATACTGTTGCCTTGAGATTGCGATGTAGCCCATAGCTTTCGGGTCGTTAAACCCTCTGCAATTAACGAAGAAGTGGACATGCTCAGACAGTTCTCGCTTCAAACGATCATTGCCTCTAACAAAGAAACAGATAAACGAGAATCGTAGATAAGATCGGCTGGGATTTCCGGTCGAGCGTCCGCTTCCCTCGCCTCCTTCTGTATTTCCTTCCGAAATCGCCCCTCTGTCGAGTATCATCTTTAATCCTTTCTCCTTGATCGATAAAACGTTTGACGTTTTCTGTCGAAGAGTCATCATTAAAAATTCTCTTCATTAAAATTCCATTTTCTCGTGCGATTCTGAAGAATCATCGTATCCTGCGTGAATGTTTTTTTGCTTTGTTCGTTGAAATCCTGAAAGTTATTAAATCCCTGTTAGTTTTATCATTTATTATAATCGACAAAGTGCAAATTTTAATCTTCGATCGCGTTCTTTCGCTGTAAAGCAGAGATAAGAGTTTGATTGCTTTTTATTGCGCCGGAGTTCGAACGTCCTCATGGACGAGTATTCGAGATTGAAAGGATTAATCGGCGTAGAAATATCGATTGTATAAGCACTGTCACTTTTGCCCAACGAGCAAAGCCGCCTTGTTCTTCACTTCGGTATCGTATCGTTGCATCGAGAATCGCCGCCGCGACGTTATATTGCGAAGTCGGGGAATGTATGCCGGCCGTTCGACAATCCCGCCGGCGGAGGAAAGTAGAAAGTCGCACATGTTTACAGATCGTACACGTTAATCGGACGTGAAACGCAGGTGCACACACGCGACTCGCTCGGCTCGCACGCGGGAAGTCGATCGTTCTGAATGAGGTCCTCGTTAACGGGCCTGCCATTAACGATTCTTCGATTCCGCGAAAACATTCTCCATCGCAATTCGAGCGTGGCGGGTTTAGATTCGAAGGGAACTGAGGTGTGAAAATTTTAACAGTAATTTGCTTTTCTTCGCACAACTAGATTAAAAACTTTTTAATTATTTGAAATAAACACTGAAGATGTAAAACGCATTTTTTTTTTGCAGATTTAATTCAGAAATAAAAGTCGAATAAGAAAATAGTGATTTAAATAATCTTCATATCGTAAATAATTTAAACAGGATAATTTTGTAGCTTAATTCACGTTGATTTCATGTATATATGCGGAACACTCGAATCGAGCTCGTTGTTTCGAATCGATGAATTCTGTGATAAATAAAGCGGCGGAGCGCACAAGTGTGTAGCCTTCGGCTTGAAATTTTATCATCTCCAATTTAGCTGGTATGCGCACTTCGCGGAACGCGTTTCGGCTGGAATCTCCATTAACACATTTTATGCTTATCAAACGAGTGTATAGGCGTCACGTCGTCTAGACGCCACTGGAAATGTAACGCCCGTCTTATCAATCTATCCGCTCGCTCGATTGTTGGGTATTGCAGGGCTTTATCGTTAACGGTAGCAATTGTAATTATTCATCGCGACGTCTGTTTCTCTCCCCGGTTTCGAGTGTCGTTCAGAAGGAAACCGAAGTACGAAGCCTTATCGATCGCCAAGGAACGCCGCGCCGCGATTAGATACCGTATGGTTTACACGATTTATCGCCGGATTTAGAAAGTTATTTCAGTGATTCGTTCGTCTTTATGACTACGATCTTAAAGGTCGCGACGATTTATGGACGTACAAGTGCACACGTTTGGGCCAGGTGATAACTCTGTTTCTGAAATTGAATAAATACATACGCGTTTCTGTTTGAGCGTTTAAATATTTCTTATAATTGATATGTATCATGTAGAGTGTGCAATATCTTGAAATAAATTATTACCTTAAAAGTGTGTAATCACGGTGCTAATTACTGCCGCAATTACCCATCGTTCGTTGTTAAGAGGATATTCTAGTTTAGAGCGCGAAAAAGTGGCCTATTTTTAGGAATTTTTTAAAGAAACCTACTGCACATATTTTTCTATGCTTTCATTCATCTACTTATTTAGTAAATATCTACAATTTTCGTACAGCTAAATGGTTAGGATAAATATTACAACTTATCAAAACGGCTTTGAAAGTATCAATTTTTTAACAATCATCGATTGAATTTAATGTGTAAAAAATAGTTAATTTATAGATATCATAATAATCTTGAATTATATGATAAACAGATATTTTTTTACATATATGCAAAAGTTGAAGTCGATAGCTTCAGTAATTTTTTGAGTAGTTTCTGAAATATCAGCCAATTTGAAAAATGTGACCATTTTTTAATTAACGTAACATATAAACTAATAAATATGTAGCCATACCAAAAGTTTTTAAATATGTACAAGTATATGTGTAAAAGAATAGAAAAATATGTACAGTAGTTTTTTTTTAATTCCTACAAGTAAGCAAACTTTTTCACGCTCTAGACTAGAATATCCCCATAATGCCGCTTTCTTAAATTGATTCAAGCCGCTTTTAGGATAACTTATTTTGTCGCTCAGTAGTTCGTCATTGCATTACAGAATTGGTTAGATTACGGTTTCATGGTGTCACTGTATTCCCGGCGACCTCGTTACAAAGTTGGAGCACACGCCTCCCGTTCCCTTTACGAGTGACACCGAGCAATTTTGCTGCACGTGCACCCTGTATCTCGTTATCGCCCTAATACATAACCCATCGTTTATCCGGAATTACTTTTGAATCTCATTCATTCGAATCAATCAATTCTATTTATCTAATTTCCGAACGACAAATTTAATTATTTAGCTGTTACAAAATTTATGTCGGTCACTACAAATTATTTGCTCTCAATAAAATGAATTCCCGAATATCTTATAATATCGACAAATATTTGTGAAAATAAAACAATATTTTAATCAATGAATATTTTATAATTTATAATATATATTTTTTCGATATTTCTCTCGAGTTCGATTATAAGCTAAAGAATCTAAATTATGATTGCATTGAAACGCTCTTTATCGCCATCTCCATCTTTTTTTATTAAACGTTACAATGGGCGTATGCACTGAGAGAAATCATTTAATTATAGTGATCAAATGAATTTTATAGTTACTGGTACCAAAAACTTTGTTACATTTAACAAAAAAACCAAAAACTTTTTGTAATTTGTTGTATGAAAATAATTATTTGGTTAAGACTACAAATTGTTCGGTCAAAACAATTAGGGGAAACCGGGGCTATTCGTTGCAGTTTTTTTTCTTTTGCGTATCCTGAGTCCTGTATTCATTAAAAAAAAAAAGTTGGACGGTTTGAAAGGTTGAACTTTCCCCTTCACAATGCCGTTATAGATAAAACACGGAAATGTACTTGCTTTGAACTACATATAAAAATGTCACTCGTAGCCAAGTATTTCGAATAACCCCAAGCCAAGGGGTAATCAGTCCGGGAATATTCTGAAATTTGTGTTTTAAGATGAAAAAATGTAAAAAAAACTGTTGTTAAGACTCTGTTTTATTCAGAAAACGATATTTAGTATTATTAAGAAAAGTTGTACACAATAAAAAAAAAATAAACACACAATAGAGAATTTTATTGCTTCACCGTTTTTGGAACAAGTCAGGAACTATTCGTATTTCGTGTAATTACACCTGTTGAGTATTAAGTTATGTAT
>QKQZ01012773.1:0-12866 GCA_003595255.1 Solenopsis fugax | reverse complement strand
GGTCATGTCGGTCATGTCGCGGTTACCTACATGGTATCGAGGCTGCTCAACCGTGCATATTGCGGCGTCCGATATCTAACACGTAGTGCATTTGTTTTTATAATTTGTTTATAAAGGAAACAATTATTATTAACTTCACTTACTTTAACTATACGTAACATATATTTATACGCACGAATAAAAAATGAACATGTAGAGATCCCAAAATAATATTCATAATTGCTAACATTATACGTGCGTATAATGGATGCAAAAATAATTTATTTTTTTATATTACATTTTATCTATATGTCTAAGCAACATGCGTGGAAGTAATTTTATGGTTTGACATTAATTATACGCATTTACGAATGATTATTCAAATTTTAAACGATAATGTTCGTAATATTACCGTTTTCTCATACTTAAACGTGAATAAAAAAAAAAAGGAAAAAGTTTTTTCAAAAACTGCCATCACAGATTTCTTGAAAATTTTATAAGCTTTAATTTAAAAAAAAAATTGAAAATCGGTTGAGTAGTTTTGGTTGAATGTTATTTTGAACAAGAAATCTTATTCTGCCCCACTGTGTGGCGTACGCCTGTCTCTTTAAAATGCTATAACTTTTTTATTTTTGCACATTTCGAATTGAAACTTTAGTAAAATATTCTTAAGATATCATACTATAAGAAAATGTAAAAATTGAAAAATTGATTTTTTTTACCTACACAGAAAAAAATGACTATCAAATCAACAATTCATTGTTTCATATATAAGCAAGAATATAAAATCTTCTTGGAAAAATTTGATAATCTTGATCAGACATAATTTGCTTACATGAAGAAACAAAATTTCTTTATGTTAGCAAATTATGTCTCTTTGAGATTATAAATACTTCCAAGGAGATTTTATAGTCTTGGAGATTTATAGTCATATATGTGAAACAATGAATTATTGATTTGATACATTAATTTTTTTTCTGTGTACCTAGGTGTACATGTAACTCCTTAATAATATGAGCACGCATACTAATAGAAAACCAGAATTAACTTTTAGTCACATTTTGTAAAAGTACCCATATAGCACGGGGAACTCCTGGGGAGTTCCCGGGGAGCTCACCAAAATTTTTTAAAGCTTCATTTGAAGCTTAAAAAGAACTCGCACGGAGTTCCCAAGGAGCTCCTATGTCCGCTTTTGCGAGCTCCCTGGAAGCTTTATTTTAACTCGCTGAGACCTTCATTTAAGCTTCATGCGAGCTTTATTTAAACTTCATGCGAGCTTTATTTAATCTTCTTGTAAACTTTATTTAAAATTCCTGGGTGCTTTATTTAAGCCTCCTGTGAGTCTAAATTAAGCTTCCTGCGAACTTAAATAAAGTTCTTAGAGAGCTTTCAAAAGCGGACGTAGGAGCTTCCCAGAAGCTTTATTTAAGCTATATTTTTCATAGTTTATTTTAAAAAATATTTTTTTTTTAGTTTTTTAACAGAACTTATTATTCTTATAGCTTAATATCTGTATTCACTGTTTCGCATATAAGATTCTCAATTTACTAATTACAATTACGCATTATTTTACAACTATGAAAACGCATCGGCGGGATTCGAACCTAAGATCTTCGGAACAATAACCTAACACGCTAGCAACTAAGCTAATCGTACATTTGTGATATCGTTAATAAAAAGTTATTGTTCAGTGGGAAAGAACTTTATTTTCACTCACTGTATTTTCGTATTCGTTGGAATGAGTTTATTTACCTTATTTTTACAACAGTTATATAAGACGCGTGAGAAGGAATCAATGCGGCTCATAACAAAACGCGAATGGCGACAACGCCGTGAAGTGATCGCACTCTGAATCGCCCGTGCTTCGCTCAGGAGCGTATATCGTTTTTTTCGTTCGCATTCGGGAGAATATTGCGGAAATACGGCAGAGAGAGCGAAAGTTCGGACAATACCATTTCCAAATCCTCGCCTCGATTGGGTGATCTGTGATCTTCAGAACCCAAGCGTGGCGAATGAGTGACGAAAGGCTGAGACAAAGCTGTTACGGCCCAGGACTAGCGACGCCGATATTAAGGATGACCCTTGGCAATTTAATGGGTTTCTAAATATCGGCGCCGCATTGTCCGAATTAAGTTTTTTGTCACCAAGGAAGATTACGTGTTGACCGGAAATGCTCGAGGCTTATCTAAATGTCCGAGATTTCTCCTTTTTTGTTCTCTCTTTTTTGTGTTTTTTATTATATGCCGTATTGCCCGATCGTCGTCTCTTCTCTATGGTGCATATGCATCCGCGTGTGCGTATGCGATATATGCTTTGCTTCGTTACAGTGATATTTGAAGTAAAGCTGGTTTGAACAGGAAGAAACTTGCGTGTTGAGTACCGTGCGAACACTCACTAGCCCTTTGATTATTTAGCCTTAGATATTTTTAACATAAACTACATAAACTATATAAAACCTGTTGATGCCCATGGTCTAGATTAGTAGAGATAGTAAAAAAATAACAATTGGAAATAGTATCGGAGCATAAATAAAACATTATTGACGTAAAAAGCAAGTTGCAAAAATCAATTTTGCAACTAATTGTTATAAACAAATTGTTAAAAATTGACTGTAGAGGAAAACTGATTGCGCCAATCGATTCAACAGGAAAAATTACTAAAGAAACATATATGACGCTTTCTTTATTGTTATAGTTGTTATAATTGTTATAAAAAATTAGTTGCACAATTGATTTTTGCAACGTGCTTTTTTCGTCAATAATGTTTTTTTACGTTCTGGTTCTATTTCCAATTGTTATTTTTTGGCTACCTTTGCTGGTCTGGACATGGGCAGGAATAGATTTTAATTTTTTGTATAGTTTTCTTTGCATAAAATATGAATAATTTAAGAAAGAATCATATGTTCTTTTAGTAATTTTTCCCATAAAATCGATTGACGCAAAGAATTTTCCTCTACAATCAATTTTTAATAAATTGTTTATAACAATTAGTTGCAAAATTGATTTTTGCAACGTGCTTTTTATGTTAATAATACTTTTTTACGTTCCGGTTCTACTGCCAATTGTTATTTTTTAGCTATCTTTGCTGATTTGGTCACTGGCTTTAAAGGGTAAAAACAAAGTCTCTGTAAAAAAATAATTTTTTTAGATTTACGAAATAATTTAGTTAAATTTTGTTTATTTTTAAAAGAAAGAAATTTTTATTTAAACATACATTTACATTTAAAGAAATTAAACTAAATATTTTTAAATATTTTTCTTCAATCCACTTAGTATTTCTTTTACTTTAGAAAAATAATTCAAAGAAATATACTTCTTTAAGTTTAACAAATTTTCTTCTCCGTGTACATACATATATATATAATTTTTATTGTATGAAAATCTTATCAGATATTCCAACTCAATGAAATGAACTCCCTGGGCGCTTATTTCGTCGAATTTTGGAAGCTTCCTGGGAGCTCAGCAATCTGAACTCCCTGTGAGTTTATTTCGTCGAATTTTAGAAGCTCGCTTGGAGCTCAGCAATATGTATTCCTTGGGAGCTTATTTTGTCAAATTTTGGAAGCTTCTTGGGAACTCAGCATTCTGAACTCTCTGGGAGTTTAATTCGTCGAATTTTGGGAGCTCAGCAATCTGAACTCCCTAGGAGCTTATTTCATCGAATTTTGGAAGCCCCCTGCGAGCTCAGCAATATGAACTCCCTGAGAGCTTATTTCGTTGAATTTTGGAAGCTTCCTGGGAGCTCAGCATTCTGAACTTCCTAGAAGTTTAATTCGTCGAATTTTGAGAGCTGAGCAATCTGAACTCCCTGGGAGCTCAGCAATATGAACTCACTGGGAACTTAATCGGAGCTTTGTGCTATGTGGGTATTATACAATATTGAACAACAATAAAAGTGATTTCGAAATTAAGTTAATTCTTATTCCATACATTAATTATAGTTTTCAATTTTATCAAAATTGAGAACATTTTACTTTTTTAACATAATTAGGGTTGCTTTTATTAACCAAATACACTTAAATATTAACAAATTAAATTTATACACAGATGAAAGAACAATTTTATTGTAGCATCTGAAAATTCAACTAGATACAGATCAGAAAATAATTTTATATTGAGCTATCAAAACAATTATGTATGACGCCCAAGCGTGATAATGTTGCTTCACACAATTTTGATTTTTTAGCAACCAAGTTAAACATCCGATATAATTTTTTTAATGGTTCAACATAATTACTTTTGGATCCCTATTTCAGAAAAATTGTTCTTTCCGCGTATAACATTTTTGATAAAAATATTTTCTTAAATAATAGCACATATTGTTACATTTTAAATAGATAACTTAATGTCAATAATCTAAAATGACTAATTGTGGCCGTAATAACGACAGCTTGTTACTTGGGAAACCACACATATTAATATACTTTTTTATTTTTTATTTCTTTTTATTTTTATTTTGCTAAAAAAAATTTATTTTTTATTTAATAAAGTATAATATGTACAGTAGCGCTCGGAAGTATCTTGTAGGAAACAAAAAACGGATAGTAAGTTATTTAACCCTTAAACACACTAAAGAGTCTGGGAGACCTTCCTAAAAAAAACTTTACTTCCGTGTCATTTTATTTTAGTTGAGCAATGAAGTTAGTCAATCATATCGGTCGATAGGTGAGACTTCAAACTTTTTTTCCACCTAGCCTGAATCTTCTTTCTTATTCCTGAATCTTCTTTCTTCACACAGCAAGCGATCGAATTTTAGGAGGATTTCCAGCAGTGTGTTTAAGGATTAACAGTATTGAACTTCGAGAAATAAATTAAATATACAATAAAGATAATGCTAATAAAGAGTCGACACATTCGTGTATAATATATAAGTTTATTATTCAATAAAATTAACAATGTAGACATTTCTATGGTTTGGTACCACAATTGTTAATAACTTGTACTGACGATTGTCTAAACTATAGGCCCGAAACGTCTACATTGTTATTTTTATTAAATAATAAAAGTATAACATTTGGATAATAACATTCTATTCTTGTATTCAACATCAAATATTTAAAGTAATTAGAGCAAAAACAAGCCAAACTGGTATCGAAGTGTTATTTACATAAAACAATTAAATATGTAATACATAGGCGCAAACGTTTCAACTTCTCATGAAGTCATCTTCAGTGCTATAGTAATGTAGGTTGATCCAAAAGGATTGTTGTTGTGAAGGTCAGTGTTCTCAGAAATCACTCATGAATTCAACAACGTGATGTATTCGAAAAAATATCATTATTGACGTTGTAAACGAGATTAAACTGATTTTGCATCAAAGTTATATATTATACATAAACAAGTAGTATCGGCTGTTTATTGGCATTACTTTTATATATTTAAAAAAATTAGTTCTTCAAATGTCGAAGTATATGAAGTTTATTTTGTTAAAAAAAAATATTAAAATATTTAATATTTATTAAATAAGATCAGAAATTTTAAAATCTTAGAAATATTTTTGAACGATACTGTATATATTATTTTCATCAATTTTCTAAAGATAATAATTTGTTCAATGTTTCAACGTTGTAGCAATTAATAATCAAGAAGAATAACCCATATAGATTCAACATTAAAGAAACATTCATATTTTAACATTCAACATTGCTACATTGCTCGTAGAAATGTTCCTTCAATGTCCTGTATTGTATTAATTTTACCGTATTAATATTGAATAATAGTGAATATTATTTCTGCAAAAATAGAATTTCTGTACATATAATAGTTTTTCTTTTTTGCATAAAAAGTGAATTATTTAAGAAAGATATATGTTTCTTTAATAATTTTTCCTGTAAAATTAATTGACGCAATCAGTTTTACTCCTCAGTCAGTTATTTTTTTAATAATTTGTTTATAACAATTAGTTGCAAAATTGATTTTTGAAAAGTACTTTTCATGTCAGTAATGTTTCTTTATGCTCCGGTCATATTTAAAATTGTTATTTTTTGGCTACTTTTGCTGGTCTGGCCATGGGCTTTAATGGATTAATGAAAAAAATATTCTCTGTACAGTCGGGAACACTCAGATTGAGACACTTTTTTCCGATGAATTTACGAACACGCGATATAATTCAGGATGCAAATCCCTGTTATGAATTCATGTGCATGATTATAATGCTGTCAAATTTGCATGTACAATAGGTAACAAATTTAAACAAGTGTCATGTGCCGCGCGCGAAATCTATAACAAATAAATATTAAGTTCATGAAATATAATGTTAGTATATCATATTACAAAAAATATTAAATTTTTTAATTTCTTTAAATTAGCAATATATGAATAGCCCAGATAGCATAAAACATTCATAAAAGATTTACAAAATATTTATATAATTATTTGAAACTTTTATAAATATTTATGGAAATATTTCATAAATTTTTTGCGTCCTTAAATTGAAGAGACCATAAAAATTTATTATTAATATCATAAAAATATTTATAAAATATGTATAAAATATCATATATATTTACTATTTACTTATTACAAGTATAATGTAAAACATTTTTTTAATACACTCGACACAAAAATTAAAGGATCACCTATTCTGACTCCCAAAAATAGGCGAAATTTAAGAGAGTGTAAGTTTGTCAAAAATAATCGTAAAAAAATGTTCAAAAAAGCCTTTTAAAGCTAGAAATCTCTAGTTTCGAGATTGATAATTCATTAAACGATTTACAGATTGTTTACGAAGTTACGCGTATTCAAATGGGGATGCGTCAAATCTCAAAATTTTTTACAAACTTTGCATAGCTCCACGGCGTGAAATAAAAATTGCACGCAAATGCAGTTTACAGCATTCGAAAACTTGAATCTT
The DNA here is from genome assembly GCA_003595255.1 of Solenopsis fugax. Lineage (NCBI taxonomy): Eukaryota > Metazoa > Arthropoda > Insecta > Hymenoptera > Formicidae > Solenopsis > Solenopsis fugax. The sequence goes on along the minus strand of QKQZ01012773.1, from coordinate 6,035 downwards.
TACCTTTAATTTGCGTACTTGTTGAGCGTTATACGATTTTTATTCACCGAGTTATTCAACATTGAAGCAAAAAAGGCCATTTTTGCTTCAATGTTGAATAACTCGGTGAATAAAAATCATACAACGCTCAACAAATACGCAAATTAAAGATAAAGATTCACGCTTTCGAATGCTGTAAACTGCATTAGTGTGCAATTTTTATTTCACGCCGTGGAGCTTTGCAAAGTTTGTAAAAAATTTAGAGATTTGATGCATCCCCATTTGAATACGCGTAACTTCGTAAACAATCTGTAAATCTTTCAATGAATTATCAATCTCGAAACTAGAGATTTTAAGCTTTAAAATGCTTTTTTGAACATTTTTTATGGTTATTTTTGACAAAGTTACACACTCTTGAATTTCGCCTATTTTTAGGAGTCAGAATAGATCCTTTAATTTTTGTGGCAAGTATATTTAAAAAATAAATAATAATAAAAGTTTATAAATATTTATCATAAACATCACATGTGCTACTTTTGGAAAAAAATGTCAAGACACGTTGCCCGATTATATACAAATGCTAGACGAATTCTTCTGAAAGATCGGTTTATGTGCATCTTAAAAGCTGCTGACTCTTTATTTAAAAGTTGTATAAATGTGCTGTATAAATGAATAAAGTTTCATTTTACAGTATTCTTCATTATAATGTAATCCTTCATTATAATTTAAGAATAATATAATTCTTAATATTTTAAACACAATACAGCTAAAAATATACACCTAAAACTACGATATGATACACATAATATGATTAAACATAATACGATTTTTTTAGATAATCTGCATATAAAATTATTAAATTAGAGTTTAAAATAATTGTTTATGAAATATTTTATGCCTTATTCTGTATATTTTATTCTGTGTACCCTGATGAAAATGTGGGACTATATTTTTTCTTTTATAAATTCTTTTCTTTTGCATATAATAAATTTTAGCTTAAGAAAAAAGTTAATCAATAAAAGTTTATGGGTTAAAATAATTGGTCGTAATTAAAAGTTAAATCATTTAAAATTGATTCAATTAAGTTAAAAGTTATTAAATTTTTAACTTTGGTGTTTTAATTTTATCTTTGTAAACTAACTTATTAGTTATTAATTATAGCTAATTAGTTATTAATTAATCTTATTTATTCTATTTAAAATATAAAACTGTTAAAATAAAATATAAAAATCTGGACTCGTGAAATTGTCAAAAACACGAAAGAAAAACGGCAAATACGAGTCAAGCGCGAGTCAAATACGAGTTAACGGTGCGCAGTAAGTAACAACAAAAAGTTATATATTACATCAACTTTAATAATAACGAACGTTTCGGCTCATCCTTCGAGCCATCTTCAGCGCCTCGCCTAAACATCAGCGGCTTTATCCCTTAGTTACTTTGTACCCATGCTGAAGATGGCTGGAAATGTTCGTTATTATTAAAGTTGATGTAACATATAACCTATTGTTGTTACTTACTGCGCACCGTTAACCGCGCTTGACTCGCATTTACCGTTTTTCTTTCATGTTTGTGTTAAAATAAAATTATTATTAATATATCAGAGATTTTATATCTCGTATTAAAATATACTAAATAACTGGTGATAATTTTTCGTATTATTTTCCAGAATTTTTCAGAATTTCTACATAATTTCATAACTTTCTCAGATTTTTTATACGAATTAAAACACTTTCCAGAAATATTCAGAAAGTCTACACCTTTTCTCAGAATTTTTCATACATGTTAATTATGAAATGTTCTAAGATTTCTATCATTTTTTTGTTCTATAATTTCTGATAAAATATTTCTTATAAAATTTAAAAAAGTTAAAAGTACTTTTTAGAAATTATGAGAAACCTCATAATATTTTAAAATTTAAAAAAGTTAAAAGTACTTTTTAGAAATTATGAGAAACCTCATAATATTTTAAAATTTAAATGTATGAAGATTCTAAGAGAAGATGTAGACTTTTTAAGTATTTCTGAAAAATGTTCCAATTCACATAAAAATTATGAAAAAAATTGTCATCAGGATATACAGAATAAAATATACACCATAAAGGCATAAAATATTTCATAAACAATTATTTTTCAAACTCTACTTTAATAACTTTATACATGCAGAATAACTAAGAGAATTGTATGTCGATCTGATTACAAGGTGTCTCTCGTCCGTGGTTGATAAATCGAAAACTCAGATTGGCTACCGATGTCTAAAGAAACTAAACAACCTAATTAAGGTGCAAAAAGACACCAATCCTTTCTTATCTAATACAGATATCGTTTATAAGATTAGTTGTAAAGACTGTAACGCCACTTATGTTGGATAAACAAAACGGAAATTAAGAACTTGCTTAAAAGAACATAAGAACAATATAAAAATAGATCCAGATAGACACTCGGTAATCATTGAACATATCATTTCTTTCGATCATGAAATGGACTGGGAAAATGTTAAGATTCTTGACTCTGAAAGTAGATATCATAAGACACTCATTTCTGAAATGATTTCTATCAAAGAACAGAAAAATGGACTAAATTATGTTAATGATACTTAACTACTGGATGGCTTATACTATAATATCTTGAATGAACTTATTCGTTTGTAATGCGTAGGCCTATTTTTCAGTGTGTTCAAAGTCTTTATTTGTATTTTTTCCTCTGTATTTATTATTCGATTTACATTTTTATTGTACTTATTTATTGACTCATATGAATTGTATTTATTTATTTATTTCATTTATTATTTTTTACCTATTCTCATTTTCTTATCTTATCTTACTTACAAGGAAAGATCCCGAGGTGTCCCCCTCCGATCTTGACGAGCCTTTAATATGTTATTGTACAGATAAAAATAAGGGACACGTATTTTTTTATACGTGCCCGTTTTCACTTTTAGGGGGTGAAACACCCTTTGAAAAAAATCTGTTTTTTTCTTTCGAAGCATATATCGTCAAAATTATAAGAGATAGAGAAAAATGTTTTAATTAAAAGTTGAATGGCTTGAAGAGTAATTTATAACAGTGATAAAAAAAATTAAAACAAAAATTTTTTTTTATACTTTCCCCCACCACTTACCTATTTTTTTCAAAATTTTTATTTCTTTTTATAAGCAAAATAAAGTTCATTTTATTACGAATTCAACGATACATGACAAAGTTATGTTCCGACATTCCCATTTTCCAAAAATAATTAAAAACCACTCCATAACAAAAAAAAAAATTTTTTTTTCACTGTTATAAAGTGCTCTTCAAGCCATTCAACTTTTAGTTAAAACATTTTTCTCTATCTCTTATAGTTTTGACGATATATGCTTCGAAAGAAAAAAACAGAAGGGTGTTTCACCCCCTAAAAGTGAAAACGGGCACGTATAAAAAAATACGTGTCCCTTATTTTTATCTGTACAATGACATATTAAAAGCTCGTCAAGATCGGAGGGGGACACCTCGGGATCTTTCCTTGTTAGACCTAATTGGCTGTTACCTATTTATCTTACTTTGACGAAAACTGAACAGACCTTCGTATTCGAATTTATCTGTATGAACTATAAATATGAATCTCTATTGTCATCCTCAGGAGTCAGTTACTAATACACGGAGACAACACTAAGAACTCCGGACAACATTAATTTAAATTTCTCTGATTTGCCTTATCCTAATTTTATCATGTTTCAAGAGACTGTTTACTGTAAGTTTATACAATTTTCATAATAATTGACCGGGCTATCTACACTCTTCTCGCATAATCTCATCCACAGATCGAATCAAATCTTTTCATCACATTATCGACCCGACGATATTCTCGCCTCGGAACGACAAATGCGTTAGGAATAGTATATGACGGATTGACTGCTCCTCAGAAGAATGAGATCTACTCAGGCTAAGTGTTTCTATGCCTATTATAAAGAAATTTGCGTCACACTGTAACATGCGTCGGCTGACAGGTTTTCTTATTAATTTTTGTATGCGATTATTCACCGAAAAGTTTGCATCGCGAGTTAACGCGATGGCTCACGGTTTCTCTCACTATTTTCTACATGTGATTATTCATAGTATTTAACACTGTACAATTGAAGAAGACTAAGTATAGCGAAACGTCTTGTTAATATATTCTCTCTAAAGAATACTTTCTTTTATTTATGTAAATACGACCCAATAATTGCTCGTAATCGATCGATATTCTCTATTAATTAAGAGAATTGTATTATGTGTAAATTATATTGTAGTTTTAGCTGTATATTTTTAGCTATATTGTGTTTAAAATATTAAGAAATATTTTATTCTTAAATTATAATGAAGAATAGTGTAACATGAAATTTTATACATTTTATAGCATTTATTTATACAAATTTTAAATAAAGAGTCAACAACTTTTGTGATGCACATAAACCGATCTTGCAGAAGTGTTTGTCGAGCATTTGTTTATAATCGGGCAACGTGTCCTAACATTTTTTCCCAAGTAGCGCACGCAAAACGTTTATGATAAATATTTATTTTTTATTTTTTAAATATTAAATAAATATTTTGTATTATACTTATGATAAATAAAATAGAAAATATTTATGATACTTTATAATATTTTTATTATATTAATAAATCTTTATGGTCTCTTCAATTTAAGATCACAAAAATATTTATGAAATATTTTCGTAAATATTTGTAAAGTTTTAAATAATTATTATAAAAGATGGTCTCACATTGAAAAGAATACAGCGATCCCGAAGGATGAAATTTTGGAGGCATTCAGCTTTGTTTTTCAACATATTATAATTTTTACAACGTTACTTATAAACAAGTATTCGGAACTCCCATGAGATCTCCGTTATCTCCTATCATTACTGACATAGTGATGGAAGATCTCGAAGAAAAAAATCTTGAATACTCTAAACTTCAAAGTGATCACATATCTAAGATATGTTGATGACATTTTATTAATTTTACCTAAAGAAAGAGTAGAGAATGTATTTCAACATTTTAACAATCAACATGATCGTATAAAATTTACATTAGAAATAGAGAATGATAGTGTTACATCCGGCGATTCCACGATTTCCCTTTTCGCAAATAGCGAATATCCGTCGTTTTATTATAAAGAAAATTATAATAAAATGAGGAAACTATCCTTGCAGTATATAATTTTCAAACGACACGTGCGCAATGAAACGAGTCGAGTAACGAAGAAATACTTAATCCGGATTTCCTTCTATACAATGGCACACAGGTGGGCCACTAAGAACGAGGCGATGAAAATTCGAGGAACCAGACCACCGGCTGAGCGATACGGCTAACCTATCGCGTATTATAGACAAGCGATCTACTATCGCCGCGCGAATAAAGCCGGAACTGGTCTCTCGAATCAATTGATACTCGAATGGTCCTCTTCATTAAAATATAAAGAGGACGTGAAGCACACTGGAATTATTGCGTAACGATCTCTTGGAGTTCAGTAACGGATCTCGTGGACCAACTAAATTAAATAATCCGATCCACGAGATCATTTCGAGAAACTCTAAGAGCGCGTGGGCCAGATGTTGCACCTGGGGATTAAAAGAACATCCGTATCGAATTGATATAAAAAGGGCGAGTAGCCTGCCAAAAAGAGGACTCGCAACCTATCTGTCGCCCAGTTCGCGACGCTATCATAGATTTCTCCTCCGACACTTGGCAACAAGTTCTGCCAGTGACACGTGTCGCGATTTATAAATTTTGACTCTTCCGTGAGTGTTCACTACGAAGGCAGTCTCTACAAGTCGTCTACCGCCTTCATACAACCCGTCTACCGCCTTCATACAAGCCATCTATTCCCCAGCTGCGCAAAAGCCCTAATCGGATAGTCCGAACCAACGTTTAAACCGCGGCGTAAATAGTAAGTCTCCAAACTTTTGTTATCTCCCCTTCCCTTCAAACCTACCTTTTCTCTCTCATAGAGAGGTCAAGATAAAATGAGAGAGAGACAGGAGCTTTACCCTCTATTTGTAATCCGTATTAATTTTAGTGAGTAATCGATCTCGCCTTCCGC
>QKQZ01012765.1:0-21140 GCA_003595255.1 Solenopsis fugax | reverse complement strand
CTAGAAGCGTGCAAAGTTTCATCAAAATCGAAGAGTGACACTTGGGTAGGTTTACTTGTTAGAAACCGTTTTCATTTCAGAAAATATCATCTTAGAGTTTGATCGTTAATTATAATCGTGACGCGATTGTAGGAAGTCGAAAACGGACGCATTCCGAGCACTTCCGACACAGACGAGTCGGACGAGGATCTGCCGGAACTCGATCTTGGATTGGGCACTCGCGACGCGTGTGTCCTGGAAGTAGACGACATCGAAGACATGGACCGGATATCGTCGTTAATGGACAATAGGCCACCCGATGATTTTCACGTCGTTAACACGCAGACGATACCTGGTCTCGAAGATTTAGAAATCGTCAGGAATTTACAAATGTTCACGCAAATCTCGAGGGCTAAAATTCCTATGGGACAATTCGCGTCGATGCCATCGAAATATTTTGCCAGATTACTTCAGGTACGATTTTTTATCTCCAAAAAAATATTTAGGAAGCGTTTATTTTGTGACTTTTGTTCACATATGGACTTGCGATTAAAAATATAAAAAATAAAAGGAAAAAGAAAATATTTCAGTTTTATTAAAGCATTTCTCGCTTTATTTTCAGTCATTGTATTTTAAATTAAGAAGAATGGTTCCCTGTGCGTTATGCGATATGCAGTTTAAAGTAGCATTATCCGAACAAGACGAGATACAATTGACTGTTGTCGGTATGGCGCTTGGCTTAGGAGAACCTTTGAATACGAATAAATATAAAAGGAAAATCGTGTGTCGTTCCTTGAGCAAGGATCAAGTAAGAAAATCAGGTACTTTTCTTCTTACAAATTACATTTATATTTTTATCGAAAATTATTAACGTTAGCGCGTATATTTGAAAGAAAAGACATTAATTTTTTTATTTCCTCTATCAGATGACAGTGATATGATATTTAGCCTAGATGAGGATCATTTAGAGAACAATGTTACATCTGAAAGTACGACACGCACTTGCTTAGGAAATCCTGCAACTTTAAGTAGTACCCTTGTACAAAAACCGAGACCACGCTCACCTTTGCGTTTAAAATCATTCACTCATAGACGTAAACATGTAAGGATTTTTTCTTTAAATATATTATACGTAATTTAATTATTTAATTATTTGCATTTGTTATCATAAGTCATTATTTCCTGTGATACTCTCAATTTTTAAATTTATGATTAATGCTCTTTCGAAAGAATCTTCTTCATACTCTTAACTCATTATATAGGTGCCTTTGAAAGGAAGATACGGCGTAGATATAACGCCTTTATCTTATTTACCAGGTGGAAGGATAGAGAGATATCAAGGCAATCTGAATTTCTTTTTCATTCGCGAAAGCACATCGATACGGGAGGTAAGTTTTATATAATTCGTACGATTACGATCATTCTCGACGGAATGTCACGAATTCAACGTAACAATCCTAACGATGATGTGTTGTAGAATGGTGGATTGAGCGGTTTCACCCACAGCTTCGTGATGGAAGTTTTGGCGATCGTTCGCGCGCATATTACAGCATTAGGCGGTAACGCTATGGTAGCGTTCTTCATGACGCAATGCGTGCTTCTCCATAGCCCTCACAAAAATCAAGTTAGTAAAAACATTATATTTTATATACTTGCACACACGTGCTCGCACTTGTCAAGATATATATTATATTATGTTACCAGGGTCAATGTCTCATTAACGTGGGTGGCGATGTTGTGACAGTATCTTATTACGCGGATGAGAAACATAGCGCCGTTTCAAATTGCTGACCCCAACCTCCACATTCGGCGCCGCCATGAACGACCATTTAATACAATGGCAATAAACAGGACTAGATATTTGCTAATATTAATGTTGTTATAGATAGGATCGATTCTGTGAGACTTTTATTGCATTACACAATGCTTAATCTCAAGATGTCTCTTCGTAGCACTCAATATTGTTATTTATTAATTTATTTTACGAAGATTCAATACTTAATTTCAAATATTATTTTCTTTAAGAATTAATACAATAGAACATAATATGAAATATGACAAAGGTATATCAGCCTGTTGTTATAGATTTAAAATATCTTGTATATTTAATACCTATTGCGTGACTAAATATTTAAATGGCTTAGTATTTATGAATTTTAGTGACTAAACATAATTATATATATCTCATAGAAAGATATCTCAACTTATGAAATACTCCTATTATGTGTAAAATCATGTCATCACTTATTTTTCCAGTTGTATGGTATTTTTAATTTTTTGTAATAATTAAATAAATACTCAATTACAGCAAAGTACTCCGTTATTGATGGTACAATCGGAAAGGTAATAGTTTTACACATAGAAAGCTTAGTCAGTAATAATTTTAACTGTATAGAACATGGAAAAATATACGAACTTATTTTTCTTTACCGATTGCACTACAAATGACGGACTACTTCATACATAAGATACTTGTCTGTAGAATGCACAATTTTCTTTTGAAAATTTCTCTAAAAACAAGAACAAGACACAAGATTAAATTTAACTTTTTAAAGAATGATACAAGTCTGTCAAAAGTATAAGGGTTGCGGAACATTAAATGAGACATTCGAATTTATCCTTTTCGAAAATCGATATAATTTGTATAACTTAGGTGCCTTTAAAACTGTGCAGAAAAAATTTCCTGTACAAGCTATAGCTAATAGACCTAGCGTAATCATAATTCTCAAATTTAAATTTCTCGATGTCTACAAAATTGATAAAATAGCAATGTTGTTTTAAAGAATGTAAAATAATCCTTAGATTATTTTAATGTTTTTAGTTTCTACTCGGAAAAAAGTACTAGTACAAAAGATGAATGGTTTATAAGAAATTATGTAAAGATAGATATTACTAACTTTGATAGCAAACGAGTGATCAGTGAGAACAGTAACGCTTATTTGGCATTTTCAATCTTCTCAATTGTTGGTCACATTTAATTATATAAAAAATACATATTGTGCTAATGAGCATTCTTCCATCGGAATTAACAAAAGTATGTAGTGAATGATAATGATAAAGAAATTACTTTTAATATGTATTCGAGATTAATTCATGTAGCATAACTGTTATTCGTTGCAATTGTATTTGCATAAATTTGTTAATGTATTTGTTGCTCGAATAACATACAAACATGTCGCATTGTGATCAAATGACATTTTTTACGAATTAAGTATTAAGATAAAGATTTCAAATTAACATTATCTGAAACATAATTTATAAATTATTATAGATTATCACACAATGCTTTCTATTTGTGAAGCGAAATGTCTATTCGGATGATGAAACTCTAGTCAAAATGTCATTGTTTCTCTGTTATATTAATATTAAATTATGTTTAAAAAATATTTTTTGCGTTGTCTTTTTCGAATTGTAATTCATTAAGTAAAATGACAAATAATTTTTAACTTATTTAATAAATTTTAGAAATTTATGTTATGATGTTTAGTAAACGAAGGAATATTTTTCATTAAAATTGACATTTTCCAACATTTAAATATTTGATTTTTTATTTTAGATTAAAATCGTAGGCGTGAACGCATTCGCGCAACACGCATATTCTTGCATATTTTTTTTATCGTTCTATAATACATTTATTACAAGACACTGTAATAATATTTAAAAATTTTACGGCAAAATAAATACGACAAATAAAAATGTAATAGTCCGAGTCTCGGTAAATTGACGTGATCATTCCCGAGTAAATTTGAAGTCAGTCGGGTAAGTGGAATATATTATGATATCGAATGATCATATTAGCTTTATTTTGCTACGCTGAAAAAACAGAGATGAAGAATATTTTTACTTAAAGATTATTTCTTCAATAAAACATGGTGAATAATTTTAGACATGGTGGAGACTTTTTACCTTAATCTCCTACTATTGCATTATATTTTTTGACGTTGGAAAGATAGTCGTCGGTAAATAAATATTTGAACTTTAATAATTTTTAACCTTTAGTGAACCAGATGAGAAAAATCAACATGACGAACCCATTGAAAGTTAAACTATTATAATTCAAAGAAGAAATGTAAAATGCTTCTCGAAACCAAGAAAGAAGTGGTATCTTATGTATTGACTGATTATGAGTGTGATAAAATAACAACTGTTCTACATGTAATTGTCATGTACAGAATCAAAAAGAAACCGAAACAAGTGGATCATTTAAATATACTTTATTACTCGTTAAAAGAAATCAATATTCATAAAGGATGAGTTAATTGTTGCGACAACGTTCATGTGCAGACATAGAGCGGACTAAACTGAGTCGAAATTTCCTGAACCATTTTGCAATTTTGGTAATAATTAACGAAAATTCCTTTGCGCACCGTTAACCGCGCTTGACTCGTACTTGCCGCTTACTTTTATGTTTACAATTAACGAAAAGTTAATTACTGCACTGTGATAAAAAAATATTTAATTCAAATAAATATTAGTATTATTTAAATATTATTAGTATTATTTAAAAAAATAGTACTATTTAAATAAATTATTTACATCAAACAAGTGAATATTACTTGTTTGAAATAAATATCACTGGTTTGATATAAAATAGTTATTTAAATAGACTACTAATAACATATTTATTTAAATCAAGTAACTTTCTCTCAGTGTAAAGAATGCCGCGCGTTTACGATTGGTGGCAGATCGAATTTGATAATCTGGCAATATAAAACACTATACATACAAGGTTTATATTTATATATATAATTATATGTGTGTGTGTGTATACGTGTATGTATAATTATAGTAAAAAATATTCTGTATATAATTATATATACATTATTATGTGTTATAATTAACAATTATATACGTCATGAGCAATTTTTTTTTTATTTTCTCAAATTTTTATAAGAAATTGCAAAAATTATTTTTCTGCATTGAGAATTCCTGCATTGAGAAAAAAACGGTTAATTTGATTGATTTAAAACTAAATTTTCGAACTTAATTAAATTTTTTAAATTCAAGTACTTATGTATTTAAGTTAAATGAACTTTCTTCGTTTCAAGTATTTACGTATGTAAACATGATACATAAATCCTTGAATTGAAGAAATTTAATCAAGTTAAAAAATTTACTCAAGTTAACAATTTTTTCTCAGTGCAGAAGTCCATTACGAAATTTTTTTAATATCAAAATTAGATACTGCATAGTTTTAAAACAATTGTGAACTTGATTAAATTTCTTCAATTCAAATGTGTGTGTATACGTGTATGTATAATTATATTATAGTAAAAAATATTCTGTATATACATATAATTATATGTATATACATTATTATGTGTTATAATTAACAATTATGTATATACGTCATGAGCAATTTTTTTTTATTTTCTCAAATTTTTATAAGAAAGTGCAAAAATTATTCTAGGAGATATTTTATTATATTATTTAATGTATTTTGACATATTACATGTGTAAATAAATAAATATCTTCTGAAATAATCAATTTTGGAAATTTATCTTATTTACTCTTAATAAAAAGTTTGAACGTGCGTTCCTGAGCGAACGATCGAGATAAATTGCACGCTGGAACAGAATAGTTGCCTGTAGCGATAAATGGTAGTCTAAATTAGGAATTAATACAGCAGGATCCTGCAATCGTTGACCGTATACTGGTGATAAAAACTACTTTGGATGCAGGACAGTCGACGAAGGCGGCGAGAGGAGAAACAAATTTCGCCACGAGAGTAATTGCTAAGACGACGACGGTGGGACATCAATCTCCGGAGTTTGTCCGTGCTATTGTTTAACCGAAATTCGTAAATTCTTTCGGCTACTATGTGTATATGTGTTTTATGGCTGTCCTTCTATTTATTTTATGGGTATTTGCGCCGAATTAGAGCGTAACACTATATTCTGCCTCCATTCAATCACGCTTTTTCTCTCTTAATACGTTTTATTTTAATCCTTGGCTTATATACGCGTACAGTGACTATATTCTTTTAAAGAAAATTAAGGACAAACCAGAAAATCGTAGAGCTTTGTTCCTATATATTTCTAAACATTAGTTTGTAACAAAGTGTCACACTGAGAGAAAAAAATTAACTTGAGTAAATTTTCCAACTTGATTAAATTTCTTCAAGAATTTATACATTTAAGTTAAATATATAAAAGCTTGAACTGAAGAAATTTACTCAAGTTGAAAAATGTAGTCAAGTTAACAATTTTAAAACTACGCAGTGTGTGATTTCGATATTTAAAAAAATTTCGTAATGCGCAAACTCTTGCATTAAGGAAAAATTGAGTTGACACTCGATTAAATTTCTTCAATTCAAGGATTTTTGTTTTAAATATATAAATATATATATATGTGTGTGTGTGTGTGTGTGTGTGTGTGTGTGTGTGTGTGTATGTGTGTGTGTGTGCTCTTTAACTAAAGAAGTTTAATTTAATTTAAATACATAAATATTTGAATTGAAGAAATTTAATCAAGTTCACAATTGTTTTAAAACTATGCAGTATCTAATTTCGATATTAAAAAAATTTCGTAATGGACTTCTGCACTGAGAAAAAATTGTTAACTTGAGTAAATTTTTTAACTTGATTAAATTTCTTCAATTCAAGGATTTATATATCAGGTTTACATACGTAAATACTTGAAACGAAGAAAGTTCATTTAACTTAAATACATAAGTACTTGAATTTAAAAAATTTAATTAAGTTCGAAAATTTAGTTTGAAATCAATCAAATTAACCATTTTTTTTCTCAATGCAGGAATCTGTTCATTAACATTTTCTTTAATATCAAAACTGCATAGATTTCTGATAGTTTTAAATTAATTTGAAACTGTGATGGAATAAACTCTTGATTTAAAATAAGTTCAAAATGATAAAAACCGATCTAATCTGAATAATTTTAATAAAAAGACATAATTATCAAATGACAAAACAAATTATATTGCATGGCACTAAATTTGTCGGTTGTTTTTTCATAAAAATTTGCTTATTAGTACAACAATAGACATTAGAACACAAATTAGAAAAGAGAATTTCCCGTAATATAAAATAGATAAAAAAAAGCCAGCTAAATGAACTAAAGGATGACCATCATCCCTATACGTTCCTTTCTCGGATTCTTCGGCCGATACATTACGTGCCAATATTTCGTCGAGATTCTCGAACAATTTTCGTTCCACATCCAGTTAGTCCGCATTCTTCGCTCTCGTAAATTCGAATCCCCCCCCGCATGTGAGGGTAATATACATTCGACCTCAGCGAAAGAGAGAGGTATTACGAGTTGTTTATTCTTCTTAGTACTCGCAACGCGCCAAAATTGTTTTTATAATACTGGTTATAAAAACCAAGCCAAGAAAATGTATTAAATAAAATGCTGGCTTATTTTCTTGCGGTTAGAAAAGCGCATTTCTCCGGAATGTCGTACGCAGAGTGTTCGCCAAATTGCCAGGCGTGTTTGCCGCAATTGCGAGAGATGTGGACCGCGAAAAATAAGACCGTGGTGACGGGGACGTCGGGGAAATTTAAAATATCCTCAATAAAAATGCGGCGGAACAATATGTACGGAACGGGGCGGAAAATAAAGAGTTACGTAGGATACGTCTCCTCGGAAAAATATAAGCGCGGGTGGAAAACGGCAATATTTTCTCGCGCGCTTTACGAGTCGAGACCACTTACGTAACGCGCGCGCGTTAAACATATATTAGACGAAATAAAGGATAAAGGGCGAAGAGAAGAAAAAGGAGAGAATGACGAAAGGAGAATTTTCTGAGTACAAAGTGGTAAGGAGGACTTACTCTGTTAAACGTAATCGATCGCAATGAGACGCCTCTCTCGTGCAAGTTATCGCGAAAACCCTGCCGTTGCATAATAGCTTTTCTCATCGACTCTCGATTCTCCTCGTCGACACACGGTCGTCCGCTCGTCCGCTCCGCGATCGCTGTCATCCTCGTAATACCTTGCACTCGTAATTTACTCTCTCGCAGCTCGATTTCCGCAAGACGTCCGTCGCCCGGAAATCGAGCCTCGTCGTCGGGAGTTGATCCCGCTCGTGGCGTCCTGTTTTCTTAATTCTTAACTTTTTCGTCCTACTCCCTGAATCCTTTTTGAACGAATTGTCGCGAATATACGTTGTTACGTCGATAAAAAAAATTCGACGCTACTCGAAACGCCGGTGTACATGCACAGAGTCGGATTAGGACTCATGCCGCCCCTAGACATCTCTCTTAAATCTTTGCCGCCCTTATTCAAGCCTCAAGTGTAACTTAAATAAATCAAATTTTATATTCTGTTTTCTTCTTAAATTATTTTATGTAAAAGATCGATTTTACCATTTTTCTCATATGATGTTCTCTAGCATCGACAAGATAAGTTAAAAAAAAAAATTGTTTTTAAAATGCCGCCCCTCTAAATAAGCCGCCCCTAGACAAAAGCCTAAATTAGGATTGGGAGCTAATCCGATCCTGTGCACAAACCGAACTTCCTTAAAAAGCGAAGTCGCTGAAGATTCACGGAGGAGACATTGCGTTGCGCAAGCAGGTCTTCTGATAGAGACACTTGCAATCTCAGCCGCTTTGATATTGTAATTAGGAAGCTGGAAATGTTACCTAGTGTGGACAATGGATTCATATACAGGGTGTAACTAAAAGACCGGACCTGGAGTGTACCATGAGATAGAAGACATGAATCCAAGTCGAAAAGTCCTGAGTCATTTTTTGATCTAAGCCTTCTGTTCGATGTTATACGATGTTAAAGTTAGCGAATCAGCGCCCGTCTATAGAAGGAAAGCAGGGAGCGCGCTCCGCCCATCTATTGTACGTTCCTGCTTTCCTTCTATAGACGGGCGCTGATTCGCTAACTTTAACATCGTATAACATCGAACAGAAGGCTTAGATCATAAAATGACTCAGGACTTTTCGACTTGGATTCATGTCCTCTATCTCATGGTATACTCCTGGTCCGATCTTTTAGTTACACCCTGTATAATATCACGGATAGAAGAACAGAGAGAGAGAGAGAGAGAGAGAGAGAGAGAGAGAGAGAGAGAGAGAGAGAGAGAGAGAGAGAGAGAGAGAGAGAGAGAGAGAGAGAGAGAGAGAGAGAGAGAGAGAGAGAGAGAGAGAGAGAGAGAGAGAGAGAGAGAGAGAGAGAGAGAGAGAGAGAGAGAGAGAGAGAGAGAGAGAGAGAGAGAGAGAGAGAGAGAGAGAGAGAGAGAGAGAGAGAGAGAGAGAGAGAGAGAGAGAGAGAGAGAGAGAGAGAGAGAGAGAGAGAGAGAGAGAGAGAGAGAGAGAGAGAGAGAGAGAGAGAGAGAGAGAGAGAGAGAGAGAGAGAGAGAGAGAGAGAGAGAGAGAGAGAGAGAGAGAGAGAGAGAGAGAGAGAGAGAGAGAGAGAGAGAGAGAGAGAGAGAGAGAGAGAGAGAGAGAGAGAGAGAGAGAGAGAGAGAGAGAGAGAGAGAGAGAGAGAGAGAGAGAGAGAGAGAGAGAGAGAGAGAGAGAGAGAGAGAGAGAGAGAGAGAGAGAGAGAGAGAGAGAGAGAGAGAGAGAGAGAGAGAGAGAGAGAGAGAGAGAGAGAGAGAGAGAGAGAGAGAGAGAGAGAGGATAGTGCAGTCACGTAATGTAATAAATGACAAAACGTTCTGAGAGAATCACTTTATATGCGTGTGTGTATATATATATATTTTTATCTGTTATATATAATAAATATATATTATTACCTCGCAAGGTACGCGCATTTTAGTACGCGTCGCATCGGCCGTACCGTTTGTTTCATGAATGATAACACATCCATAATGAGTTGTGAATATATCCGACGACGTAAGATGTAGAGACGTTGAAAGCAGTGCAATCTCTTTAGGACAGGGGCTACTGGTCTGGCGAGACAAAGTTGGGGAAATAATACGGTTAGGTTTCCGATCAATTGGTTACGAGAGTTGAATCGCACCGCGACAGACAATGCGGAGCGTCCATTCTCGTTACGTATAAGTTGGATCTGTACTTTTCAAGATAAAAAAGATTTAGTTTGTTAACGACTACATTTTTTTTAAAATGAGTTAGGACTTTTGGGTTTACAGAATACTCGTTGTACTGAAGAAAGTCCGAAATGTTTGTAAAAATTAATGATTATTTAATCAATAATTAATAAACTTTTTTTTCATCTGAAAGGTGAATCATATTGTTAATCTTTGATTGCATTTGCATAGTATGAGCTCTATTTTCTAATTTGTTTCTAATTTATCATTCTCGTTAACTTCCATTCGACATTTAACACTAGAATCGCCGTAATAATTTCAATTTTTTTCAATTTTTTTGTATTATTGACATTATTTGTATCATTAGAATTATTATACTCACACATTTTCAAATTATTCCTGCACAGAGAAAAAGGTTTCTTTAGATTCGGTATTCTTATTTATTTGACTGAAATTTGTTTCATTGAAATAATTAACATATGCTTATACGAAACATTACNAATAACATATGCTTATACGAAACATTATTTGTTTGAATACAAATTTTGTTGTTTCGTTAAAAAAATCTCTATTATTTGACAGAAATAACACTATTATTTAAAGTAATATCTTTCAACCAAATAATATATTATTTGAGTATAATAAGTATACGAACAATGAAATAAATAATTTATTTATATGAAAATGGCAAAATATATTGATATATTTTATCTTTCGTTTCAAACAAATGATTTATTTAAGACGAAGATATATATTGTTTCAAATTCAAATAATCGTACTTATTGATTCAAACAAACATTAGTTTGTTTGGACCATTCCAAATAACAAATTTGTTTGGATACAATAAAATTTATTAAGTTTGAAGAAATCGTTTTCTCTATGTGTGTGTAATACGAAAAGAAATTGAAAAAATTGAAGTTATTAGCGGAGCCAAAATGACACTGGTTAGTGTTTTAGTGTTAATTCGGAGGTTTGCTTGTCCAAACAATAGTGCAACATTAATTCGAATCTCCTTTCTTTTCCGTAATAAATATACAAGCTGTTCCAGGGACACAGACAGGCAAACACGTAGCGTTATTTAACTCAGAACCGATTTGTCATAAGTCGCCAATAAGAGTCCACTTAGCGTCACGTCACGAAACGTCTCAAGAATAATTTATTTTCATAGATCTTTTCATCTCTCCATACTGATAATATATTCAACGAGAGTAAATGGAGCAAAAGTCCAAAAATACTTTTTCATATTTTTCTGTCGAGAAAATATTCATCATTGATCGCTCAAGAATAATTTATTTTAACAGCTTTTTTTTACATTTAACGCTGATAATATATTCAACGAGAAATTCGAAAAGTTGCGAATATAGCGGCTAGTTCCACTTCGTTGTTTTCATATCGAGAAAAAATTTTATTTGAATTTTTGTGAAATGTAACTCCACCAATCTGTTTCCTTTCAATTTTGAAATAATTTTGCACATAAGAGCGAAATGTAAGCCAAGCAAACCTCATTTGAATAAATGAAATTAAATTAAATAGCAAACGCAGGCGCGTGCATATAGATGAGCCCAAGATACTTCTAACACACGTTCCAG
The DNA here is from genome assembly GCA_003595255.1 of Solenopsis fugax. Lineage (NCBI taxonomy): Eukaryota > Metazoa > Arthropoda > Insecta > Hymenoptera > Formicidae > Solenopsis > Solenopsis fugax. The sequence goes on along the minus strand of QKQZ01012765.1, from coordinate 9,608 downwards.
GAATTAATTTAAATAAACTGAATTTAATATTAAATTGAATCTTGCGTTCGGACTAATTGCCCGTGTCCCCGATCGCGTTTGCAAAATGTTTTGATTTTATAAAATAAATGACACGCGTAAGTCTTGCGCGACACTCTTTACTTTCACGTGGAGGATCATTATCTCGCAAGCGACGCGAAGATGAGAGTTATTAATTGGGAACATTAGTCGGCGTGAAAATCGATACGGCGCAACGTTCCTACGTTCTTACATTTGTAAAATGGCGATGTCAATCTGTCCTATAGTCTAAAGTAGTGCATTAACAATTAAGTAATTGATTAATTAATAGACGAGTAAATTCAGTACATCCACAGTGTGATACAGCGTAGATTGGAACGTTGTACATCATTGCGAGACACTTTTCATTTGTGGTGGGGACAACATGTAGAATGGGGTGTACAGCGCTTCAACTTTCAAGAAGCGTTTAATACTCAGCAGTTGACACTTGTTCGGAAAAAAGACCAAACGAAAAGGATGGAAAATCGTCGTGGGAATCGTTTTCTTTTATTTTCGTAATTACCTAATTACTTCTTTTTCGAGGCGTCACACGATTTCATGTTGTTATTAGTGCTTCTGTACGTCGGGATATTAGCTAAAGTGTGTTCGGGGAGAAATTATTTGTATTAATTATCTTGTGTAACGAAATTATTTTGTAATATGAAATTTTTGTTCCACGAATGGAACGTTGGCCGTTAGTAGGTGCTGCAATATAATATACGTTTATAATTGCTAATTAAAGTCCCTTTAAACTTCTCGCTTTTGTCGAACAAAGAGGAGGGGGAGGGGACTAATTGCGCTAACACGCTTAAAATCCATATTTAACAAGATATAACACTTACTTTCACGCCGGGGAGATTCAGGGCGCTCGAGGGGACCAATTCGGTCTCTTGAACGCTGTTTAGACACAGCGAGAATGAAAATTTTTAGACCACTAACGAGATTAAGAGTCGATCGTCTTTCGGCGAGTGATTGCGAGTTTCTTCGCTCCTTCTGCCTACCGTTTTTCCTTTCACATTTTCGCGCCACGTGTCGACGACGGGACGATCGAATAGGGAAGCTTAAGGGTAACTCGAATTGTTTATCGCTTGCGAATGGAGTGCGGGTTGTGATGTGCCTGGTTCTAACGTCGTTTCCCGAAGCGCAAGAAAACATGATCGACGTCTTGCCTCTTGACGCCTCTGTCGTACCGCGGCAAATTCTCCTGGTATTCTGAAAGCAATTCAAATGCGAGCCGTAATAATTATCCCCATCGCCGTAATCAATCCTTCTCCTCAAGTTTGAGGAGAACGTTACATGGGGGTAACGTATTCAGGCGCGGCATTCAGATACATTAGCATTGGAGATTTCGCGAGCGGCGATGACGTAAATTAATATAGGCGCGAAGAGCAATTGCGAGAGGCTATATGCCTTTCACCGTTCAAATAAATTAACCCTCCGACTGTATATGGTACGTGAATCTATGGCATCCGTCTCAAAGTAATAGCTGCTCGTAGTTGTAAACTACTCGACGCGAATCTACCTGTTCTGGCTACCCTCTTTAAAGAAAAAGTAGGGAGCAAAGGAGACTAGAAGCCTCTAAAGTCATTATGAAAAGTTAAGCGCTAAAACCTGAGCATATAATAAAGTCTCGCGGTTGTGTCAGATACATTTGATTTTTTCCCGTAAGTAAGAATTTTGCGAATTATTTATGAAAAATATTATTTTTGATCCTCTTGTAAGACCTTTTCAAATCGTCGCTTTCATATTTAATTATTACCACACTGAAAAAAAGACTGATTATAACTATCAAATGTATAGTGAAATAGTATCAATGAAATATTTCAATATAACCAAAAATAATTTTATTTTACTAAATGTTTAGTAACTTATATTTAATTTATTATTTATTTTACTTTACTTTAGTTATATCTTCATATTTGAAAATTGTTTAAATTTTGGCTGAGGATGGTTAAACCGAAACGTCCCTGTAATTAAATAAACTATTAATTATATACAAGTAACATCGGTTATCTGCTCGATATATTTGACCTTTTCTTATTATGATATTGCTTGTGCTAGATCGAGCTAGATATTGATATTGTTTCTAATTTATTTTATCAATATAATCAAAAATAATTTTATTTTACTAAATGTTTAGTAAGTATTATCAAATCTGTATATACCTCTACATTATTATAGTCAATATAAAGTTGAACAGACTTGACAAATGAAGTTTAAATAATTCTTGAATTTGCCTCTACAATATTTGAATGACATAATCGATATGAAGATATAACTAAAGTAAAGTAAAATAAATAATAAATTAAATGTAAAACGTAATAAGCCACATCATAAGTTTGACACAATAAATATAACACATAGTATTAATAATAAAACCGAATAAGTCAATATGTAAATTTAATGTCAAAAAGATGAAACAAAAGTCCTCCATGTCAGCAATCCCTGAATGAAATTATCAAAAAACCCGATTTTTATCAAAATATTGATAAAATATTTCATTGATACTATTTCACTACATTTGGTAGTTTAACCAGACTTTTTTTTAGTGCAGAAAATGAAATGCTGGACGACGGATGAGATGTTCGTTACTCGCTTAAAAATTCATTAAAAATAAAATATTCAATAAACAATGTTTATATAAAAATGTTTAGGAAATCTTCAACTACAATGTTTTAGAGTGTACAGATGAGTCGTGAATTTTTTCAGATTTTTTTTAAAATAGAGAAAATAAATTGGACGTGACAGACCCACGTGTACACTGAGAAGGTATGAAAAAACATACAGGCAAAGCGTCATGGTACAGTCGTATAATTTGGCTGACAGGCGATTACCTCTGTCGTCGACAAAGTCATTCAGATTCTTGATGTCCCATATTCTGGCGATGGCGAGACAGATTTTACGCAGTCTGGGCGGAAGCTCCTCGACGACTTCCGAGTTGCAATGAAGAGGCAACGTGGCAAAAGCTTCGTCGGACAGGACAGCCATGGTCGTCACGGACACGAGGATCATCAGCGTCGAGCTCATCATTTTCGGGCTGTAAAGGAAGAGTACAATCGTTTACCCTGATCGCCGGCTTCACCCAGAGGAAAATTATGTTCAAATTGAGGAAATCGTTTCTGTAACTTGGTTTTTTTTTAAGCTGAAGTGAAAATATCTTTGAGGAAAAGAAAAATTTATTTGATTTCAACAAATGACGTTATTAGCCTCTTCTAAAGTAAATAAATTATTTGTTTAATTTAAACGAATAATGTTTTAATTCGAAGAAAGTAATAATATATGATTTCGTGCAATTCGAAAAATTACATTTAATTTTTGAACGCAATTGTTCAATATGCTTAAGTTTAACATGACATTTCAAATGTTTGAAGTGAAAGAAGACCTTATTACAAAACATACAATTAAACATTTTCGATATAAAAGTTTGTAATATATTAATAATGTATCTATTTTTAATATAATATATAATCTTCATAACAAATATATAGTTTAGAAAAAAATTTGTTTTCGAAAAGATTACTAATATGTATTCAACTTACGAATTATTACACATTTATCATATATGTACATATAATATAAACGTATGTACGACAAACATGAATATATAAAATATATAAACGAAATTAAACAGTAATAAATATAAGAAACGCTCGTATGTATTTACGTATGTACATCAAAGTAAGTCGACTTATCGGGTGCAGAAGTGAGTTGTATTATTTCATTTACAACATTATTTCTCTTTTATCGTATAGATAACAGTCGTGGCAATAATTACCGGTGTCGAGAATTGCATATGAGTCCACAGAAATATTGTGCTCATTATGTATGCTTGATTGCTCGGATCTTTGTGTCTCTCTTTATATTCAATAAAGAAGGGATGGAATAACGTTATGAGTCCACTTGTGCAATGTATGCATCGTCTGAGGGTTTCATCGGTCCTCCATCGACAGCAGTCGTAACAGTAGACGTGAGCAACGATGAGATAAAAATTGCGTAACTTTTTGACGATTCCGTTTTTTACGATTGTCGTATTGGAATCAACGACCGTTGTTATACGTTTTTAAAAAAAAATTTTTTTTTCGTTTACGCTTAATTCGAATGGTTATAATTTTATATATCTCTCGTTTCAAATTTTAACATATTATGTTGTAAGTAGTTTACTATCGTTTGGCTGAAGAAGGCTAAGTATAGTCGAAACGTACCGCTTTATTTGTGTTTATAATTATGATCGATAATTAAAGCTTATATTGACATCCAGATTTGTTTGGCTCGTAAATTTGACCAGTTTTAAATTTTTGTGTTAAACGAAACTATATAAGATATAAAGTAAACATATATTATTTAAATATACTTATATATAGACAAAAACAAAATCTTCAAGTTAAAATCTTCAGTCCGGAGATTGAGAGTTTTAAAAGAATTTAGAAAAAACTAAAAATTTATAAAGAATTTTGTAAATGAAAAAAATGGTAAGGTAAATGTTACAATGTCTGACCACATATTAAAGAAACAGTTATTATTAAATATTTTTAAATATAAATCTTAAAGTAAATATTTTTTTTAAATCATTGATATATTACGCTTGTATATACTAAAAATTTAGAGTCATTGTGTAACATTTACTTAAATAATAATTAATACAATGAGCTGATGTACATTATATGAGATGATAGACTTCAATCCTTAATAATTTTACTAAGAGCAAATAATTTTTGTAACGCAGAAAAAAATCCTCAACTTTTGAAAGAAATGTTTTAATATTTTAATTAATAAACTAGTACAGCTCAATATCCAATATGTACATAGCAAATATATGTAATTTTGCTGCGAAATTTACAGCTAAATTATTTTTCTCCCGTATCGTCGTTTCAATTTGATTTATTATGCGCGACTTATCAATTCATTCCGGGTTCCATTCGATGACGCTGAAAGGAAAGAACTCAGTACGTATATCATGTATAAAAAAAAAATCGAGCACTTTTGAAGGATCAGAAATTATAAAAATTCCGAGAGTACGAGAAGCTCTGTGCAACTGACGCGTTGGAATCACGAGCTACGAATTTCCCGAGATGTCTGTTCCATTTTCCGCTTTATAGGCGCGTTGCACCGTAAACAGAAGCGAGCGCGTCCGCATATATTGACCCGCGGGTATCGGCCCGACTTCCTAGGCATACGATTTCCTTGATGCGATAACGATAGCGGATGCTTATTGAGGATTAGATGTCACGTACGCATATATCGAAGTTCATTCAATCCGAACGGAAGGGGAATGCCGTAACGCGGTTCTCGGCGAGTCACCTGACGTTGTATGTACAATACGTATGTACGTGCACATATTTTAGCACTTGCGATACAAAGGGCGATTAGCCTTAAACTTCAAACGTCGCGCCATCGCGACATCGTGTATAGTTGTATACAAATGAATATAATCATGTTAATCGATAAGGCAACAGTATAATTAAGCAATACATTCGAGTACATATATCTGCATAAAACACTAGGTTATAAGTATTCATAGCCAATTCTTATTTCAAGACTATCTTAAGTAATATTCCGTACAGCACAGAATAGCAAAAACATTGCAAAATATTGCAATATTGCACAATGTTTCAGCAATATTGCAGCAACGATAAAATGTCCACTTCAGAAATATTGATTAAGACAATATTATTAATCGATATTAATACAATATTATATATGTCGCTGCAATGTTGCTGAAACATTGCAGTAATATTTTGCAATGCTTTTTCTATGCTGTGCTATGTATGAGATGCCAATATGGCTCTGTGATTGATTGATGATATCTTAAGACAGAACTTAAGATGGTCTTAAATATAAGAATCAGAAGAAAAATTAGTATTAAATCAACAATCATATTCTTATATGTATATCATAAAATCTTTTTGTAAGAATCTGATAATCTTAAATAGACCTTGCTTACATGAAGAAACAAAAATGTTCATGTGTAAAATAAATTTCTTCATGTAAGCAAGTTATGTCTGTTTAAGATTACCAATTTCTTTCCAAATTTTATACTTGCTTATACATGAGAATTGTTGATTTAAAAATAACTTTTTTCTGGGTATTTTCTCTAAGCTCTGAGCTTTGTGATACAACACATAATTTAAATCGACTTTCAATTTAATTGTTAATCTTAGATCAATTTCAGTTCATATCTATAACAAACGTTCTCCTTTTAAAGTAATATCCTCACTCCGCATATTTTAAGCCAGATAAAAATTGTGGTTTTTGTACACGTCTAGAGCAATAATATTTCTTTATCTTGTGGACATATCGTGCCAGCTCGCATGACTTTAACACACGCGTTACCAGTATCATACTGCACCCAGACTATGCATCATACTGTAAATGTATTACGCCGCGACACGTGTAAGATGAATAGTTTGTGTATATGACAGGAATGTTAGGGACGCGATAAGAGTCATCCAAGAAAGAAAGGTGAAGCGTCGCCTTACACAGAAGGCGATCTGAAAGCGTCTGGTAAATAGGGCTCTTATTGATAAGAACAGGAGAGAGTCTTCCGGGCGGATTCGAGGAGAGGAAGGAAAGCGCATTACGCAGACACTCGGATGCACGGGCTACCCGGTAGTCTTTACTTTGTTGGAATGGATAGCGTGTCGAAAAGGAGCAAAAATTTCCATAGCGAACAAAGAGCGTATAAATTCGATATTCCCTCGTCTTTGTAAAAGTAGAAGAGAGCCGTGTCGTTCGAAAACGCGCGCTTTCGCGTAATTTTACATGTAAAAATTTTATGCACGAGATTCCACCGAGGTAACTCGAACAAGATTTTCTCCTATTAGTTCCTCCTTAAAGGAAAGAAGACTCCATTGGTTAATAAATATATGAAAATTAACGATTGTCGCTCTAACATGAAGAAACATCGAGAAAGTAATCAGGGTCGGATTAGGACTCATGCCGCCCCTATAGACATCTCTATTAAATCTTTGCCGCCCTTATTCAAGCCTCAAATGTAACTTAAATAAATCAAATTTTATTTTCTGTTTTCTTCTTACATTATTTTATGTAAAAGATCGATTTTACCATTTTTTTCATACGATGTTCTCTAGCAAGATAAGTTTAAAAAAAATTGTTTTAAAAAATGCCGCCCCTAGACAATAGCCTAAATTAGAATTGGGAGCTAATTCCGGCCCTGAAAGTAATGAGTTTAATTATCAGTCAATTAATAAGAAACATGAAAATGAAATGCGTGTATCAGAAAACATTCCCAGGATGTATTTATGTATCCTCGAATGACATCCTCTAGGATATCTCCTTGCGATCTGCCGTAGTCGCCTTAATGAGCAGGCGATTAATCTTCCTAAATTAACTGTCCGCCGCAGGTCAATTTCTACATCCCGAGATTCCTTATGATATATGTGAACTCCGAGTATATCCCTGGAATAATATTTTACTGTGTGGTTATGCATACGACCAGCGCGAACCGTATACATATATATACAATTGTAGCACACGGATCGGATCAAATAGGCAACCTGTTGCTGATTCACCGTCGCTCGCACTTGATGAACTCGGTAATCGTATTTTATATATGCCAAGTCGCACGCACGGACAGACAGAATATGCGTATGCTGACAATGACACAAGTTAAAATTCGCTTGAATAAAATACGCCGCTCGATTAAAATTCACTGAAATAAAACTGCGCCAAGTCTCAAGGTAAAAATAAAAAGAAAATGCGTATACACTAGGAAATTCTTTTCTTTAAGAAACGCTATTTGTCAAGATATTCCTCTTTTCAAAGGCATTCCGATGCACGCTAACTTTAGGGAGGAATTTTGAAATTTTTTTCAAGCATTCGTCTCCTTAACAAACTTCCCAAAATAACCGCGATTGCTTAAGAGGAATGTAATGCATTTGAAAATGGTCGAAATCTGAAATTCTTTTTACGAAATATCAAGTATTTTTTAAACAGATACTTTTCTGCACATTTTATGCTATACAAAATAATTTCTGTAGTCTAGGTCAGCGTTTTTCAATCTCTTTTAGTTCCTTAAAATCTAAGATATCAACTAAATTTATAGAAATAGTAAAAGAAATAGAGTAATTAAAAAGAAACTATAAACATACGAAACAAAATTATATTAATGCAAGCTATAATTTCAATTTTAATTTCTTTGGAGGAAAGAAATTTTTTCAATTTATTAGTGCAAATTCACAAAATAATCAATAATCAATCGATAATTGGCATTGCTTAGTAACTTAGCGAAACTATTTTTTTGTTATCGAGCGGCAATTGTTTTTTGTGTTTTAGTTAAAATGAGAGTAATTACAATATAATATAAACACAAGATAATTTTTTGAATATTTTTTACTTCGAGCCTTACTCACATGTTTTACTCATTTCTAAATTTTTTCGCTTCTGTTTACCTTTTCTAACATTTTCGCGGCATACCGGTTGAAAAACCCTGATCTAAATCATGATCATGTCTAAAAAAAGTGATTGATTGCGCAAGACTTTTGCATGAATCAGATTATACTTTTGTGATTGATCCAATCGCATATCCACGAAAACTTGAATAGATATATAATAAAAAGGAAAGAGTGCATAGAGAGATTGACGAGATTAAAGATACGACCAGATAAAAAAATAGATCTAAGAATATAATTTTACAATTACGTAAAAAATAGTTCTAATAAGAGGATTCATAATATTTTTTAAAGATAAACAAGAGAGAAAATTAAATTTGAGGAACGAAACTCTCTTGTGTTGGGTCATCAACCAATCGTACATACGTTGTCTCAGTATATATTAATGAGGATTTGATTTAATTAATTTTCAACAGCTCAGGTAATTTGGTGGTGGAGCGGCGAAATTAAAATGCGAGAAGAGAGGCGAATGTAGTATTGTTTACGTTCACTTATCACCAGCTGCGAGTGCACGTATGTAAATATTAGCGATGCAACGACTAGGTAATACGACTCAATGCTAAAAACGTGCGTTTTCACATATTCCGATATACGTGCGCGTCTCTCGATGTGTGCATAATTGTTGCCTGTGTGTGCCCTGTGCGTTTAAGCTTAGCGCAGTTGCAGTCACGGGAAAAAAATCAGGCATGACACAGCAATAAAAAAATAGCGATACGCGGATGAGAGTAAGTCGAAACTTATGGGAGAGAGATTTGGTACCGGAGACTCTCGAAGGAATAATGGCCGAGGGTAATTATGAAACTTTCGGTTTCTTCGTAAATGTTCTTAAGAGCGATTAGAGAAGGATGAACCTTCGATAATAGCGCGATAATAAACTCTGGTCGCTCTTATTCTGCAACAGAACGAAAACGTTATTATTAACACGACGTTATAAGCTCGAAATTATAAGCGACTTTTTAATCTAAATGTCTTACAAACTCATATGCGAAAATCATTAAACTTAGATTTATATCTAGAAAATATATAAATAAAATAAAAGCACGTAGGGTATGAAACACTTAATAATAAAAATAATAAATATAAAAGGTAATCAAATAACATAAAAATTATATATATATATATATAATTTTTATGTTATTTTATTACCTTTTGTATTTATTATAC
>QKQZ01012760.1:0-37938 GCA_003595255.1 Solenopsis fugax | reverse complement strand
ATATGAAATACATTAATGGATATACATATTATGTATTATAATGTACAGTCAAATAATGTATTTAAAATGTATATACACTTAACATGCGGTGTATATACATACGAAATACATTAATGGATATACATATTATGTACTATAATGTATATTCAAATTATGTATATGAAATGTATATACATTCTATTTACAGGATATTATTTTCACATAATGGAGAAAAAATACATATACATAGAATGTCCGATGTTATGTGGGATAATTTGCTAACATAAAGAAATTTTGTTTCTTCATGTAAGCAATTTATGTCTGATCAAAATTATCAAATTCTTCCAAGAAGATTTTATATTCTTGCTTATATATGAAACAATGAATTGTTAATTTGATAGTCATTTTTTTCTGTGTATGTATCGAAAAATTAACATTCTGCAGAATAATAATGAATAACGAAGCGAGAAATAATATATCTGACCCTTTTTCAAACGGAAATTATAATATTCGCAATAACTACAATAGCTAAAGTAAAACAATTGCATTAAATTAAACGTAATTATTATAAAAAAGTCCGTCTCTCTCTCTCTCTCTCTCTCTCTGCCGGGATTATTGCAATTACCATACTAAAACTGTAAAATTGTGTGTGTGTGTAAAATTGAAAATTTGCATAATGCTCGCGTGAGAGGCTGCAAATTGTCATGTCCGAGTGTGAACGAAAATTTCGAAAGGTGTACAAGCTGCTCACGGTCCCCGGCAATCGCTTCGTCATCGAAAGATCGTACGGTACTTGAGAGATCGTCATCGAAAGTCGCTCGAGGCGCGGCGAGAAATGATACGTCAATTGTATATACGTAAATGAGAAAATATTTCTCATTATGTAAACACGGACGGCTTCGGATCGATCTCCGGTTGCGTAATAACAACCGTTACCGTTACTACCACCGCGCTGTCAAAAGACCTTTTCTCCGTGTGTGTACGCTCTCGCGTGTACGAGAGAATCGATAAATGAGTACGCGAAGAAAGAAAGAGAGAGAGAGAGAGAGAGAGAGAAAAGAGATCGCGAGCGAGTAAGCAAACAGTTATTCGCCTCCGTCTCTCTCTTTCTCCTTCGGAACAGATGCACGTATTATCAAACTAGTCTGGCGAACGAGCGGAAGGTTTAATTCGGATCAAGGATCGGATCGATCGTTACAACGATGCCGTCGATCGAAAACCAACCGCGCAACTGTCGCATTAAGTTTAAACGACTCGCCGTTACGAAACGACACTTAATAAAGCTGACCGAAATTAACAATATTATTCGTATGAGTATGTACTATCTGGTATCAAAAGTAAAAATTTTTTCATTGGAGTAATAACTTGCTTGTTAATTGCTTGTTATTACTCAGTATATACACTGAGAAAAAATATCTTACAACAAAAAAATTTTACTTAACACAAAAATATTATCTACTCGGTGGTTTATTTACTTGCAGTCAAGTTAAAAATTTCTTAATTAAAATATTTATGTAAATAAAATGAAGAAATAATTTTTATTTAAGTAATTTTTGTAGTTCTAAAAATATTTACTGTTAGATTATTTTTCAATTCAAGATAATCAGATTTTTTAATCTAAGAAAACAATTTAATTAAGTTTAATAATATTATTAGTTTATTTGTAAAACCATTATTTAAATGTAAAAAAATGTAAAAATACAAAATTATATGCTAAGGTAATATATAGTATATCTACCTAAAAGTAAATATTTTTACTTAAACGGAACAAACAAATACTTGTTTCAAAATATATATGGTTTTAAGAAAATGTATTTTCTTCATTTAAAAAAATTTTTCTTTCAGTGTAAATACTCAATCAGCAAACAATTTTTTTGAAATATTTTTTAAATATTTAAGAAACATTATAATAAAAAATAAATATTTAAAAAACATTTAAAATTGTCTGCTGATACCTTCAAAGAGAAATTAAAAAAATATATTATATAAAAGAGAACATGATACTTGTGAAACATAAAATTTGTTATGTAACAAAATACTGAATATGATTTGTTGTTATTGAATCGGAGATGGACGGGAGCGAATCTGAAAATCTCAAATGCAAGCGTGAATCATTATGAATACGGAAGTTGGATATAAAACTTGCATGAGGTGGATAAAATGATGCGACGATGTATGTTCGCGAGGCAAAGGATGTAACAAGATGCGGACCGGATAAGGAAGAAGGATCTTTATACTTACCTTTCGTTGCTCGAGCTTACTCCTCGCGAAGGTGTTGAGCATGGCGGAAGTGGACGCCCAGCTGAAGTCGGAAACCGGAATACCGTGCGCCTTTGCCTGCAGCTCGAGCTCCTGCACGCGTAAGAGCAACCTGCGATTCTGGTGCTCCAGTTGCTTATGCCTGAGCTCGTTCTGCTTCATCCTCGTGAGTTCGTTCTTTAACAGTTTTATGTACTCCACCGAAGACTTGAGAATCGTACCCTTGTTCGGCCTGACGTCCCTGACGATCTCGTAATATCTGCAAAAGGAAAAGAGCCAAGGAACGTTACTTCGTGTTTTAAGGATGTATCTCAAAAACGTTACCAAGAATGTAAAAATTTCACAGATTGTTCTATTATTTGTGTGTCTATATAAAATTTGAACACAATACTCTTATTAGATTAAAAGTTATTTGATTTTTTATTTATTCTTGATCTTATAAATAACTTTTAAATGAGTAAGTAGATCTGTATCAATTTTTGCACAAATATTTATTAGAGTTTTGTTAGTATATGTAAACATTTTGATTCGCAATACTCCTTCCTCATCAAATTTACAAAAATTGCGTTTTTTTTTTTGCAAATTTGATAAGGAAGGAACATTGAGAATTAAACCAAAATTTTTATATATACTAACAAAATTCTAATAAATATTTGTGCAAAAATTGATTTAGATCTACTACTTTAGAAGTTATGTCTTTAAAACTGCAAAAATATAGTCATTTTCGTTGCAAAAATTATTATAAACCATCAATTTTTCGTTGTTTTCTTCGAAAAAATACAAATTTTTATTTTATAATAACTTTTGTAGCGAAAATAAATATATTTTGTTGCAGTTTTAACTTTTGGCTCGGACTGTATAGTCAGAACATCCTTAATTGCTGTAACATTCACGCAGATTTAATGCAGAACTGTAAACGCCATGCATTTTTAATTAACGTCAATAACAAATGTCAATAAGTTATTAATAAATAAACAAATTATTTTTCGCTAGAAGACACTTCAATCAATAAAATATTTCTGGTATTCTCGACGCTCTTGCAATCTTCTTTACATCTATCGTCAGTGGCGCTGAAGAGCTGATAACGTGATTGGTGACTCCTCGGCAGGTTGCATAAAGAAAATAGCGGTAAGAGAGATCCGTGAGCTCACGTTTTCAATTTCCTCGGCACCTCTCAGAGAAACATAAAAAGGTGACGACAACCCTAGCGAAAGGGAGAGTGCCGGGAAGGGGCCCACCACACCAAGCTGCTTGAAACCCCAGACGCGGACGATTATTTCGTCGGGAAAGGTGTCCGAGACACAGGGCGTTTCGCGGGAGAGATTCCCAAAGTTCCTCAACCGACCGTAATACGACTGATATTACCGTCTCTCACACCGAGTCACCCCGCCGTCGAAGCCACCGTGTTTTCAACCCCGTTTCGAGGACCGCCCTCGAGATGGAATTCCGCGCGGGAGTTCGCGCGGAATATCAGACGGACGTGGGCCGATATCTCGACGGGACGGGACGGAAATCCCGAGGAATCTCCATAACACGCGCCGCGCTTTCGTACTCTTTACGCCCTGTCTTCCTCCTTTTCCTGCTCTTTTCCACCTTGTGTCTCGCAGATACGGCGATTTGTCGTTAGTCCGGGAGAATTTCTCACGGCGACGCCCGCGAAAAATTCATGAGGAGCATTCTGCGTATGCAGAAACGAGGAGGAGGAGATACCATCTCGTAGGTGTCTCCTCGCTCGCCAGGAGACATTCGCGATGATCCAGCGCGGATAATCTCGCAACGCCAGCGTGAGGAATACCTGGCAAGCGGCTCGCGAATGAAAACGTAAGAGTAAGAAAAATTCAGGATTGCCAGAGAAAGTGCACGTTTCTTTAGAAACATGTGGCAATTTTTGCCGGACGGCGTCAAGAATGGCTTCGAAATTGTGGCACATGCGTTCTCGTGCTCGTCTCACACATTAGGGTAAACTCGGGTAAGATGGCCATAGTTTTTTAAAATGCAAAAAACACATTTTTATTTTTGTTATTTTTTAATAATGTTTGATATATCACATCACTGAATCTTAAAGTTAATAACAGAGGAGAAGAGGGTAATATGGCATTTTCATTTTATTGAATAACTTTGTTTATAATTAACATTTTCTATTGAAACTTGAACGATTGCATTCGTCAGTGTTATTTGACAGATTCTAGACTCAAAGTAATAAAATATTCATTATTTAGGACGTGATTTATAAAAATCTAATGCACTGCATAATCGGTGGAAGAATAAAAGTGGTTGTAATATGACTATTCATAAAAATAATTTTTAAAAATTACTTTAGTTTAAAAGAAATACCTTGTTACAAAATTATATATTTTTAATTTTCCATTGTTCAGAATTTTCCTGATTTAGAATTTTCCTGCGTTCAGAAACTTTAGAAATACCATTGGAAATTTCATTAGAAGTATTATTTTATCCTTGTTTAACATTAAATAACAAGCATAAAATGTTTCTAATGTTTCTAAACACCGCCTTCTAGAATGACAATCGATTTATCGAAGAAATATTTCAATATAAAAATTTCGCTGAAAAAACCATATTAAAAAAATTCCATATTATTGTTTTAACTTTGTATAACTCGAAATGTATATAGCCGAATAAAAAGTTAAATAACAAAAATACACTCGAGTGTATGTACATTCGTGTGATAATACACTCAAGTTTAAGAATAATGAGGAAGTATGTGTAATTAAAGGTTAAAAGTGTACCTTGAAAAAGTTTAGAAGTGCTCAAAAGTAAAAATGTTTTATAACAATTGTCAGTTATTATGTATTGGTATATTAGTATCATTAAAAAAATGATGGGCTACTAAAGAATATCTCTATAAACAATTGTTAGAATATGTCTAATAATGGAGATAATAGGGATAACCATATTGTCGACAGTAGCCATAATACCCTCTTCTCCTCTATTATTGGATTTAAAGAAAAAACACTTATTAGAAATCTAATATTATCAAAATATTATAACATATGCATTGGTCATCTTATCAAAATTTTAAGGAAAAGATGGTCATAGTATTATGGGACAGTTGGCTATACACGTTTTATGTTAAAAATGAATGTAACATTTTCTAAAGTGATGAATAAAACTTGTAATTTTATATATTAATATAAACATGTATATATATATGTTATATATATAATTATATATGATATAGTTATAATTATATATTGCAATAGTAACATAAAAATAAAAATTTGATATTGCAATAATAATATAATAATTATTAACAGAAACAGATTTCTATAATGTAAAGAAAAATAATATATGAAAAAACAAAGTGGGCCATCTTGCTCGAATTGTAAGAAAAAGTGATCATAAATGTATTTAAATAAATAGTGAAAATGAAAGTACAAATTATAAGTTACGTTATATACAATTTAGGTTCCTTTATTATATACATTGATTGTGGTAGCTTAACAGTAATTTATTCGATGTTATAGCAACTTTTAGAGGACACATGCAAAACTTTGTAAGTAGTCAAAAGTAAAATTATTATATAATATTCAGAATAAGATTATTTTGAATAGTGTACGCATATAATTATTGTAAATATTGATTATCTTTCAGAATGACTATAAAAATTTCACTATTTAGCAATTACTGGAGAAATTACAGACTATGGCCATCTTTTCGTATGGCCATAATACCCTAATTTACCCTAATTTTTGAAATGTGTTATTATATTACGTACGAGGGCGCGAATCGTATCTAAGAATGAATCGAGATCGTAAGAAGAAAGTGTGCTGGATTGTATAAACATGGGTAGCATTTTTTCTCGGAAACAAAACAATGCAGTTCGTGGAAGATCAATAACTCGTTCAAATAAAGATAAGATACTTACAGCCCTGATTAGATAGAGATATCATCCATGAACTACGTAATTTGCGCGATAATACAAATCAGTATTTGTAATTAAACTGCGGCGCATGAAAAAAATGTAGATTGTCCTATCTTTTATAGATGTATCACTCCGATATGTGTATCATTAATCACACTTCTTTGACATTGATATCAATTTGCTTCGTCAATCTCTCACCGTGACAAATATTCGAAATATTAGCGAAATGCGTTAACGTGATGCAAGACCAATATGAAATTTTTCCTAATGGACTTTAGAGACTTGCCCTAAATTCATTCTTACGACTTATAAACGGATAAGCTCCTTTGAAAACTTAAATAAAATGTTTTCGAGAATTTTTTTAAAAATATATGATATAAAAACCAATTAATATCGAACTTTGTATATACTCTTTTACTACTAGATTTAATAATATTTCAATATTTTTCAAATTTAAAAATGCTTTTTTCTTATATGTTATACACAGATTGCAAAAAAATAAAGGCAGTGGGATTAGCTCTTCTGGACATCTAAACAAAAAACTGAACTTTTTTAATCAAGAGAAGTGTGGCTTTTGTTAGAACTAAACAAAAATATTCAAATTTGACAAAATAATAACTTTAGTAAAAATTGTTTTTATTCATCGTAAAAATTCTGCAATTATTTTTTTTTATAAACAAAGATAATAAGTACATAATAATAATTCTAGATCTAAATGAAAGAGGAATATATAATGTACTTGTGAAAAAAGATTTATATGCATATTCATAATATAATAGTTTTCAAAACATTTATCTTACACTGTTCTACAGCATCAAAAAATGTGGTTTGGAGAAAAAAGTTTTAAAATGGTATTTTTTGTGTATAGTATGCCATTTTTATTTCTTACGGTTAATCGGCAATTCCAAGTCATGTAATAAACGTTCTGCTTCCTCGATTAATTCTTGTTTTTCAAGTTTTTCAAGAAATTCTTGTTGTCCTGGCCTTCTTGGTAGTCACTGTTTGTAAACGAACTTCGTCTTCTTCGTCGGTGAATATCTTTGATTGCAATTTTGATTATTATTACTTCATTTTCGAAACATTTTCAAGATTACAAGACAGCAATAAATGTTGTTCAACGTTCAATGATGAACTAACTTAATAAAACCGTAATCTGCAATTCAAATCTTATTATACATCACAGTATGCTATGTGCAAGTCAAAACAAATAAGTACGAACAGTATAATATAATTACGAATAGAGCATATCATGATAACAACTATGTATTCATAAAATTCCTTCTTATTCAAAAACATCTGATAATAAACGCCGTATTAAATTAAGCGTTTCGATTTTAATTTACGCTTGTTTTTTTTTTTGCCAGTAACTTCATCAAATCACCATCAAATATCGACAATTAAGACGCTTGAAGAACGTATTTTAAAGTCTTCAAATATTAAGAATATTAAATTAAAAAAAAAAAACGACTTTTATACCTTTCAAAGGAGAATATACTTTTAAGTATTCTCACGCGAAACTCGGGAACAACACTCACGGATTTTCGTCGTTATTCACGCTTTTTTTCCCTCATGCCGCGCCGCGCGGCCGTTGATTTACGGCAGAATCGTTTCGTCGATTTATCGCCTGAAAAGTCGCGAGTTGCCGCCGTTCGCGAGGAGGAAAGCGACGTCGAATGGAAAGCCTATTATAAGGTGGCATTCGTCATGCCCAGGCGACACATCCATCCTTCGCGGACTCCTCGTTGAATACCCCCTCGAGAAACCATAATCCTCCGCCTTATCCTGCGAGGATACCGGAAGGATCGAACACGCATCGCGTGCAACTATCGCACCCTTGAATTCGTGTGATCAAAGAGTGCCATCAAAATCCTGATATATGAGGAAGAATAAGGCAGCAGTCTGCGTGTATAAAAATCTGGCCTTTGCAAAAAGATAACAGAGATGAAGACAGGCGATAATAATAATAATACATACAATTACTGCCAGAGTTTGTCGTTATTTATACAAAATTATTTAGATAAAGAATATTACAAAAATATACAAGATTATTTAGATAATCACCTAGATAAAGAAATAGCTTTATCTTATTTTTATCTAGATTATTATAAAGTATATTATCTTCATCTTTATCTTAGATAAAACAAGTGTTATCTCTTTAAAATTAGCTAAGATAATATAAACAATAAAATGTCTTTGTGTAGCTTCAACTTCCAAGTTATCATTTATCCTAACAAGAGAATTTCTTTTGAAGTGATAACAGAGTTGCGTCCCGAAATTTACTGCCAGAACAGAAAATCTATTGTATATAAGTATACGTAACATGAACTGTAGATTTTTAGTACTGGCAGTGTATTTTTATTTTTTTCATTATCTTTAAAGAATCAGTTTTCGAGCTTGTCGCTTTTATGTTGTGTCCATTGAAGTTTTTATTTGAAAATAATGATGAAAAAAAATGTTCATTACAGGGGAGATAGGGGCAATTCGTTTGAGGAGGGGGGGCAGGTAATCCGTAAAAATGGAAATATCTTTGTATGAGTATATGTTAAAAATTCNTAAAGTTTCGTTGGCGACGACGTCATATTGAAGTCGTGGCAGTAAAAAATGTGTTTTGCGACAGTCGAAGTAATTTCTGACAGTCAGCATTTCTTCAAAATTTAAGTAAGATAAATAAGATTCTTTTTGAAAACTTTGAATGAATCGTGTCCAGTTGAATGTATTTGAAACATTTCGTGTTTACATTTTGCTGTGTGATGTCTATTTTTGTAGACCATACGCAATAATGCGCAAAGTTGACGCCAGGGCGATTCGAAACACCGAACGTCGAATCGTCGTTCGAACAATTTTTTCTTTTAAATTCGCGTTCTATGTATCAAAATATACAATTTAATACTCAACAGGTGTAATTGCACGAAATACGAATAGTCCCTCACTTGTTCTGAAAACGCTGAAGCAATAAAATTCTCTATTGTGTGTTTATTTTTTTTTATGTGTGCAACTTTTCTTAATAATATTATATATCCTTTTCTGAATAAAACAGAGTCTTAACAACAGCTTTTTTACATTTTTTCATCTTAAAACACAAATTTCAGAATATTCCCGGACTGATTACGAATTACCCTGGGCTTGACACTGGTCAACTGGTCGTTTTTATATGTAGTTCAAAGCAAGTACATTTCCGTGTTTTATCTATAACAGCATTGTGAAGGGGAAGGTTCAACCTTTCAACCCGTCCAACTCTTTTTATTTAAACGAATACAGGACTCAGGAGACGCAAAAGAAGAAAAAAACGTAACAAATTGCCCCGGTTTCCCCTATATTTAAAAAACTGCAAAGCTTATCAATTGCCACTATGTGCTTATAAAGTGACAGTAATTGGAACAATTATCTTATACGAGAGAATATAAAATAACGTTAAATGAAGGTTTAATGTGGAAATTATTTGGTTTCGAATTATTTACATATACCCGTAAAGCAGACGGGTAAAACAATTTAGAAAGCTGCGGAATATGTAATAGTAAATTACAAAGCGTCGTAACTGCAAATAATTAATAATTATCTACTATTTTATGCTCCACGGTAAAATGGCCCACGTTCTTGTGACGGCGCGAACGCTCTCGTGATGCTGCTGATAATTTACATTGCCTCGGCAAAACTGTAATTAAATTCACGCGTGATCGCGGATCGCGAATGGGCGCGTCGCTGCATGACTCGCGAGATTTTGCGCCCGCCGAGCAAACTCCGAAACCAAACAGCCGCCGGTATATTGCATAAAGCATCACTTTTCTCCACGAGAGGCGTCGCGGCGAGACGTCCCTATTCTGCAACAACTTCGCGACGAGCGAATTTGCGGCTATGAGGGTTCGCGTACTTCAACCCGTTGCTTTGCAAACTGCGTTTCCGTAAACACGCCTACTACCACCGATTTCGGCGTTTTATTAATTTTCCACGTCGCCCCTAGTAGAAAGCGCGCGCTTATTTTTCAGCAGCTGCTGAATTGTTCACGTACGGATTTGATGGTGGAGGTTCAACTACCGAGTTCTGTTACCATGTTTCCAAGTTCATGCGAGTTAATATTCAGACCAGTTGCAGTTTCAACAAAACCAGTGCACGTTTTGCCAACTTTCGCTACCGAATGTAATTGGGCCCGCAATACAATCACCTTTCGATCGACGAATTTTAACGCGAGATATACTTTCTCTGTATTCTCGGTATACCCACGCAGAGAGAATTTTCTCTTAGAATTTAGTATTCTCAAAACCTCGTGGGACACCATAATACTTTGAAGAATTGTATGTAATTTTCTTTGATTTATTAGAAGAGAAGGGAATGATATGGCACCCATTTTCATTTTATTGAATAACTTTATTAATAATAAATAAATACTTTATATTGAAACTTTTACGATTTTATTCATCAAAGTGTTGTTTAACAGATTTTGGACTCAAAGAAATATTTATTACTTAGGACATGATTTATAAAAGTGTGACGCACTGTATAATCGATAGAAGAGGAAAAGTGGTGGTAATATAACTACCTCGAAAATTGATTTAGTTTAAAAATACAGAGTATTTTATTACAAAATTATATATTTTTAATTTTTTATCATTTAGAATTACAATTTTCCTGTATTTAGAAACATTAGAAATATCATTTTATCCTTGTTTAATATTAAATAACAAGCATAAAATGATATCTCTAATGAGTTTCTGAACAATCCTCAAGAGTGACAATCGATTTATCGAAGAAATATTTCGATATGAAAATTTTCATTTAAAAAGCCACATTAAAATCCTATGTTATTGTTAAACTTTGTATAACTCGAAATGTGTATAGTTGAATTAAAATTTACATAATAAAAGACAACACTCGAGTGTACATACATTCGTATGATAATATGCCCAAGATTAAAAAGAATGAGGAAATATATGTAATTAAGTGCTAAAATATATTTTGAAAAAGTTTCAAAGTGCTTAATAATAAAAATGCTTTATAATAATTATCAGCTATTGTGTATTGCAATATTAGTGCTACTAAAAAACGGCGGGCTATTAAACAATAATAATTTCATAAACAATCGTTAGAAATTCGTCACCAAATAAATAGAGATAATACACTGAAAGAAAACATTCTTAAATTTTAATAAATATTTATTCAAATAGTACTAATGAACTATTTGTTTACGGTACATAAATATTTATTCTATAAGAAAAAATAATACTTGAATTAAATTAGTGATTCTTGAACTAAATAAATATGTATTTACATTTAGTAAATATTTCATTAGTATTATTCGAATAAATATTTATTTAAATTTAGTAATTTTTCCCTCAGTGTAGGGATAGTCGTAATGTCCACAGTAGCCATAATACTTCCTTCTCCTTTAACATCTACAATAATAAAATATAATATATAGGGATTTAGGGTCATAGGATTTAGATAGCAATAAGAGCGATGTACTTTGTGAATTAGGAAAAGAAAGAGAAAAGGAGTTTTAAAAAAAGCAGGAATATACGAAATAACATAGAAGTAATATATAGAAGTAAGGTAATGATTATGATTATGTAATGTTGTTTAAAGAGACAAGAGGCAATATAGAACTAGTCATAAGAATATCTAGTCGTAAGGTGATTTATAGTTCTAAAGTTTAGGTAGAGAGACTAGTATAAGGATATAAATAAATGAGTATGTTAAGTAAAGGTAAATCAAGTCCCTTCTTGGCTGTAAGAGCTGATGAAATAAATTATATTGCAGTCAATAATAAAATATAAAATACTAAATAATTTGATTAAATTTTACAATCTCCTTGACAGTTTTTATAAAACATCTCTTTTATATTTCAAAAATTTTTATCGATATATTTGATAGATTGCCAAATTTTATTCCAAGATTATCACCAAACATGATAAGAATTGTAATGAATTTTATATGACAAAAAAAATTTTGTCTCAAGTAAATACATTTCCTTGAATTCTAATTTATTAGTTCAAAGAAATAATTACTTATAACAATAATTTTTTTTCTTAATCTAAATAATATTTTATTGAAACAAAAAATCATTATTTCTTTGAATTAATAAAATTATAATTCAAGAAAATTAGTATTTCCTTGAGACAAGAAATTTTTTTGTGAAAATTTTCTCCGTATAGCCATTTAATCTTCCTTCGTGCCGACATCAAACGCATCTTCATATTAGATAAACGTTAAATGCATCAAAAAACGGGCCGTTATTTAGCTAGCTAAAGAACTATTTCAACGTTGCGTCGTGCAAGCTCGCAGATTCAATTACTGTTTCATTATTGTTAACAGGAGCACGCGACCGTATAGTTAAACATTCCGCGCCTCTCGTCGGAGATGGAGTGACATCGCGGCGCGTTTCGGGCCTCCCGTTCGCGCGTTCCCGAGTCGTGTGCGCGGTTTTCGTACTTGCACGCGCGCGTCGGAAACGAGTTTGCACGGCGAACAATAAACAGCCAAGTGCATCGACGTGGGTTTCACCATCGCTCGCGTTAATGAGGAACAACGTAAGGAGCACACGAGGGGCGGGGGTCGGGGGAGGGAGGGGAGGAGAGATTCGGGGCGTTTTGTAGGAAACGAGGACGATTCCGAAACTTGAACGCGACGGACGGAGACATCGGTACCTCAGGAAGGGACGGAGAGAGAGAAATCTGTGCCGTGTTTGCCGGTGTCTTTAGAACCGGGGCTCTACTTCGTTATCACAGGCGCGCTATCGCGCCGAGTTTACTCGCGTTCCGCTTGATATCGTCCCCGGCCAAAGCCGAAACTAAAATCCTACCCGGGAGAAAGACGTTACGGAGAGAAGACGTCGCAAGACACCTACCGAGAAGTTCTAACGTGCGTTATTACTGACGCGTCATTACTCTCCCTCCCACGCGGATAAGATTCAGCGCGAGTAGATTTTGTCAGCCGCGACATTGAGAAAATAAAACCAAGTTCCCGCATGATCGTGCAAAATGAAGCTATCTCTCTATCTTTCTTGCGTACATTGTTAAGGATGTTTTGGCTGTACAGTACGAGCTAAAAGTTATCTAAGTAAAAACTGAAGGTTTAGTCTTGTTTTTCCTAATCAACAACAAAAAATTTTCGTTGCGAATGCCCAAATTTTGGCTCTAAAACTAATTGCAAAGACGAAAACAATGAAAAATTTTTATTTATAATGGTTTTTGCAGCGAAAACTGCTATATTTTGCTACAATTTTAAATAAATAAGGGAATCTAAATAAATTTTTGTACGAATACTTATTAGAGTTTTATTAGTATATATATATATATAACAATTTTGATTTAATTGGTAATTTCAAATAACACAACCAAATGGCAGTTTTTGAAATTAAACAAACCATAAACATTTACGTCTGAAAGTTATTAAAGACATAAACAACCAGCCTGGCTCTCACAGTCCATTTAATTGTGTTATTTGAAATTTTCAAAATTGAGCCTTATCTGACAATATTAATTTTTGTTTAATTGTAATGCTACTTTTCAATTAAATTTGCAAATAAGTATTGCAAAACGCGAATTTATTTATGTAAGAATTAAGAGTGAATAAAAAATAAAATAATGTTTAAACCAATAAGTGAATTGTGCTTAAATTTTACACAGATACTCAAACGTAATACTAGAATGTTCTATAAAATTTTTATACTGTTTTAAAATGTGATCCATACGTCCTTAAATGTATCTAATCTAAGGTATCAAATTTCATATTTTAAAGAATTATTACGAGATTCTCGTTATAAGATTTAATATATCACGTTTTGTGAATTACGATAAAAATTAGTTATTGACAATTTGTACTTAAGAGACGGATTTCCAACACTATAACACTTTTAACTTGTATGTCTATAAAAATGCTTTGGCAATAAAAAGATCATAAACATTTCATTGAATTGCAATTATCCGTATTTGTTTTGTATTATGTCTGACTCATATCAAAATTTTCCGAGTAAATCCGCCGCCGTGAAGGAAATTGTGCAATAATGCTTACTTAAATACACGATTGACAATTTCGTTTCTTTATCATTCGCGATAGGGCGTAAGCGTTATCACACGTTTGCAGCAACTGCACGCCATTGTCTTATCGATGTAATGAGCGTCATTAGATAAGAGGTGCTCGCGAATCGAGGACGTATGTATGTGCGTGCACTATTGTCGCACGCAATGCACAGTTGCGTGGACAATGTGCGGTCTGAATATGCGCACGCGCGGAATGTCAATCGGGAAATTTAAAATGCGCGTTAAATGCAATTCCAGAGAGGTATTGAAACGAGTATAAATTATCGCTGACAAACACGATCGAGGTAAAGCCGCATTAATTCAACTTTCATCTCGTCAGCTCCAAATATCGAGAGAGAAATTCGAGACGTGGAACACATTAATCCCGAGCGTGCTCTCTCGTTATCGCGTCTATCAGTGACGTGTCGAAAAATATGACGGGAATATGACGGTAGATAAAGAACGCCGGCCTGCACGCTTCTCCTTCATCGGACGCAGATAACGTAAATTACGATGGCGGTAAATCAATAATATTACGAATAACAAACTTTGCGTCTCCCTTCGTGCAAAGCGTTGCGCGACATTGAACGGTGACGAAAGTCAAGAATTATAATTGAAATAAAAGATTTAAGTAAAGGATTTTTTTTAGTAAGAGCTAATGCTATTTCTATGAATTTTTATTATTTTAAATTTTATTGTTAACCCGAATTATAGATGACAATGTAAACGACTTAAATAAACACGAACAGAAAATTTTCTCATAAAATTTACTGTAAAAATATTATGGTAGTCGTACAGCAACATTTTATTTCAGAGAATTTTATGTAATTTTCTCTGGTTTATTAATGTCTACTGCATACATTTTATATTTTAACACAGTAAAATGTAAAATATGTGTAGTAGATATTAATAAATCAGAGAAAATCACATAAAATCATTTTATATTTTAACTAAAATATAAAATGTTTGCTTATTTTTATTAAACTGCACAGCTAAAATTCAATGATTTTAAAATATATAGAATAGTTTATGATTTATTACTGTTTTAAACAAATGCCAAATAATGGCAAATATATACAATATCTTATATAAAATTTATAATGCAACATAATATTTTCATGATAATTTTACCATATAATAAATTGATCGGCATAATTTATTGCCTTAAATACATAATATATAGACCTTAATAATTAAAAATATGCAAAATATTTATTTTATTAATATTTTATGTATTAATAAAATAAATATTTTGTATATTTTTGATTCTTTTCATAAAAAAATTAAACATATACGAAATATTTATTTTCTTATATTTAAATAAAAACTTTGAAAAACCATTTCATTTTTGTTATAGGGGGATATATGGCTAGTCATATGTGGGATATACGACACGTAGATTATTTACAAATAACGCTTATGATTAAGACGTATAATTATATAATAACTTATAAAATGTGTTTACAAAGTTTATTAGAAAAATAAGAACGATATATGTACGTACGAAATAATAATAATGCAATATTGAAGAGATTAATACGTGCAGATAGCACAAAATCGGAATGGTCACTTTGTGTGTTCTGCGCAGGCGCGAGCGCTATCTCCAATCACAGAGCGTCTATACACAGAGCGGCATTAATCCTGTGCTTTAAAACCGTACCGTATATCAAACAGATGAGTTGAACGACATCAAATTGAACAAAGAATACGAAAGCTAAGCGCTTTTATTTTGCTGTATTCCATCCTTTGTTATCTTTCTATACTTATGTATCATGAAATAACTGCTAAACCGTTTACATTCTCTACAATAATCACTTTATGTAAGTTACAATACATGATTACGCTATTTCCTACGTTGACAAATCGATTCAATTCACTACAGATTTGCTAATATTAACAATAAAAAAATCACAACACAATACTAATATGACATAATGGCATATAACAGAGTGGTTATGTGTAAATTATCCTAACTCTTTCCATTGTTTTTTTTTACTCCGTGGAGTAAATCCTCGCATAAATATCGGAGTTATCCTAACACAACTAATTATCAATAGAAAAAAGTAACGTAACACGTAAGATACGAGACTCTGGGTTCAAATCCTATTAGGGTAAGCGTGTTTGTTAAAAGACGGTATATGTAGCATTAAATATAAAAATTATATAAAAACAAATTTCATATACACTGAGAGAAATCGTTTGGTAGTATAGTGATCAAATGAATTTTATAGTAACTGGTACCAAAAACTTTGTTACATTTAACAAAAAAACCAAAAACTTTTTGTAATTTGTTGTATGAAAATAATTATTTGGTTAAGACTACAAATTGTTTGGTCAAAACAACTATATATTTAGTAACCATCACTATAAAATTCATTTGATCACCAATCAGCCAAACTGCATGATAATTTTTATTAAACAGTTTATAAAATAGCTTTCGTATTTTCAAAAATTTCTGTTGTTACTCAATATTTGACAAGTTGCTAAGTTGTCCCAAGCTTATCGCTACACATAATAAAATTTATAGCAAACATATTTACAGCTTTGTGATAAAACAACGAAAAATTTTCCCCGTGTAGAATTAGTCGATATAATTTTTTTAATCATATGATTCTTCTATCTTACTATTGCTGCAAAATCGAATTAAGTACACTTATCATTGCAAAAATTTTTTTCATGAATAAAGTTGGATGTTACTTGCAATTAACTACAAGCCTAAGTTCGGATTTTTCCATGGTTTTTCGAGGATCGATATTCAAAGAAACGTGCCGGAGAGAGAAGAGGGCGCCGAACCCGAAAGAGGGAGTTTTTAAGTTCGTTGGATGTTGACACAGACAAATGGATCGATCGTCGGATTGATAAATGAACGACGGACCCGTTCGGCTATTCTATGCAAAAGGATCGCTCGTTAGTACGTCCATCGTGTGTCGAAGAAGTCTCAGGGAAGATTCGCGTCGGAGATCGTGTCCGAAACAGGTCAGACATGAACCGATCGTCGACTTGGAATCCCGGAAAAATAACGGCAGAGAAAACGAACGTCTCCTCTATCACGGGCGTGTTACATGACGCCAGAAAGTATTTTCGCTCGAAATAATTTGCACCCGCGATACATTACTTTATTCCTTGAAAGTCGTTAGCTCGGTGTCGAAAAAGATCGCGTGATTCTTTGAATTTGCGAACATTATCAATGAAATTCATTTTAGATCAGCTTGAATAAACACTATTTGTCGATTGTTCATTATAGTTGGTATTATACTTTAGAAAGAGCAAAGTGTATTGATGGGATTTAGCGAGCTGAAGATTTTACAGCTGTATAAATGACTAAACATAAACGTCAAACGATATAGATAAGACTCTTTATGATGTTAGAGCTTGATATAATGGTAGATAATTAAGTACATTGAATAACCATACGTTAAAACTTATCTCCCGTCGTGACAAGTGTAAAAAGATTGAAATCACGATTATGTGATATATACAAGTACTATTAAATATTAACATACTATTACGATTTATTTCGTTCAACGTTAACAGACGTTCGTAGTTTAAGTAAAATGCCCGCAAATAATTATATTTCAATCAATTTCGCTTTCGTAACACACTGAAGAGAATACATCATTTTTCAAATTATGCTTCATAAGTTTAAAAATCAAAGAAAATTTTTCCGAGTTACGTAAAAAAAAAAAAAACAAATGGAATGTTACAAAAGATTAATTTGTTAAAGTATCTTGTGTAGGACACGCGTGTGCCTGACATCGTCAGAACACGCGGTAATTCGTAACAAACAAAACTGGTCTCTTTTAATCTTGTTTCTTCGTATTTCCGGTTCGTGGCGTCACTCTTCCCTCGCCCATTTGCCTTCATTCAACGAGTTGAAGGACATCCTAAACGAGAAAGCGTGGCGCTTTGCGCGGTAGAGAGAACGGGAAACAAAGCTGAAGTAAAGGAAGAAAGTACGAGCAGCCGTGGAGGGCCAGCGAGAGAGGAAGAAACGACGGCAAAGGAAAGAAGGGTGGAAGGGGGCGAAGAATGGACTTCCGGTGAAAGCCTCTCGTCTCGAGCACCTGACCTGGACTAACTCGTCGTAAAGGGTCACGAACAGGAAATAATGGTCCGTGGGGAATGTGCAAAAGGCAAAGGCAAAGAATAAGAGGACTACGAAAAACGAGGTAGCGATAGGCGAGAGGTAGAGCGAGAGAATGTGCGAGCGTGTGACAAGGAGAAAGCGAGGAAGAAGGAGAGGCGCGCGCGCGGCGAGAGAAAAAGAGAGATTCGTACTCACGGGTCATTGGTCTTGGGAAGGAGGGTGCCGAGCTCCTTGATCCTGTCGTTGATGTTGAAACGCCGCCGTCGTTCAACTGAAAACGGAAATTGTGCACATCAATCATGGCTCGCTCGCGACAGATGAGTTAGATAGATAGATCGTGCCGTTTGTTAATTCGCCTGCTAAACGGCGCGACCGGGTCGGCGTGCGTCGCGGCGTCGTGCTCGCGCGCGAGGACAACTCGTCTAGAACGATTCGAGTTTTTGATCGGAAGGCATCCGTTCTTTAGCGTGTATTAAAAGAACTGGCCTGGTTACCTATTGGATGAGAAATCCTAAATCGAGGAGAACTAATCGACAATCACGTTGTCATCGGCAATCGACAGTTGTCATGATTGAAAATCAAACAATTTACGAGTACACGATAATGTTGTAGAAATCATTTTTTCTAAGCTTGTGAAATAATAACATTTTTCGACTTAAGAGGGCATTCCAATTTGACGGCTTAAAAAAGCCGATTTTTTTTTCTTTACAATCTTTATATTCTTAAGAATAAAATTTTTAAAGAAATTTAACATAATTCGAACAGTTTATCAGTGTTTTCACAATAAAACAAATACAGTAGAACCTCTCATATCCGAAGTTCCATTATCCGAATACTCTAATATCCGAACGATCTACTATCCGAATGTTCCATTATTCGAACAGTGTTTTGTGGTAATGTTTACAAACTGTTTAAGTATACATACTCTTATACGTGACTTCTCTTTGACTGATTATATTCTAAACAGAACAATTTAGTACGAAGCTAACAGCGTATGGCGTACACTATACAACAGAAACATATTACAATGGGAACTAAACAAAAACGTGTAGTTTTTAATATTGAAACAAAATATGAAATAATTAAAGCTCTCGAAAGTGGTGAAAGTGTGACAGAATTGGCACAAATCCATGGTATAGGTAGACCTATAATTTCTACAAGATCTACAATGAAATTTAATATAAAAATTTGTTTATTCTATTATCCGAAAATTCCCTTATCCGAACAATTTTGTCTCCCTGTTATTTCGGATATGGGAGGCTCCATTGTATATGAAGGTTTAACTGCAGATACTTTATTGCTTGTTGCAGATGAAAAGGTCGTTTTTCATAATTCAAATTTCCCACTGGAGTAGTTCAGCTTATTTTCATGCATGTCGTTGCATGTACGATATTTGAAAAGTATATGCCTCACACAAGAAATCGAATGCATAAATCCTTACTTTTATCACAGTGTTTACATTGTTGAACATCGCCATGGTTTCTTCGACATGGAAAATAAGGAAATGCGGATAATATTATATTCTTGTACGGAATCGAACTTGGTCATAGTGTATTCGAGGCAAAGCAAAACATGAACATTGCTTTTGGAAAAGATTCTGTAAGTGATCGAATCGCCAGACGTTGGTTCGAAAAGTCTGGTGATACGAACCTCGACAATTTGTCACGCAGCCATGTACTATCAATGATTGATGTTTTGAAAGACAATGTTGGTTAAAGACTTGAACGTTTATCAGTTCGGGATATTATACAGTGTTCGACTGTTTCCCCCATAGACATATAACATAGACTAAACATTAGCTATTTATATATGAAGTTGACAGAATGGAGCGAGAGGCAAAATGCAGGGAAGTCTTTCTTCGTCTGATTCTCTAGTTAGCCATCTTGTATTTCTAAAAATTTCTGTCAATGATGCGCGCGCAAAAAAAGGACAGAAAAAGACAGCATTCCTTGCATTTTGCCTCTCATTCCGTTCTGTCAACTTCACCTTTTAGACGAATCGGATGGGTGAATGCTGGATCTATCTTATATGTCTATAGTCTATGATTTCCACGATACCTCAAGATCATGGGGAAAATGAGAAAGCTTGAAGAGTGGACATCGCATAAACTGACTGAGAGCTTCGCAGCATGAAATTCAGCTCTTCTTTGCTTTTCCAATTTAATAATGAAAGAATATTGAATCGAATAGTGAAGTGTGATGAAAATCCTTTATGACAATCGTCGATGTTTTGGGTAGTGCTGATTAAGCTCTGAAACACATGTTTTCATCCATTAAGGTTTTGATAGTCTGCTAAGAATATTGTGAATTTTTCGTTTCTGAAAAAGGGTGAAACTACAAATACTCGTCAAACCAAAACCTTAGTTGAAGGTTTCGAGATATGCTTCGGAGCTCGATTGTGATAAAGAATCCACTTTTCATCACACGTTACTATTTGATTCAATATTCCTTCATTATTGTGTCGGGAGTTCATGGTTTCATTCTTTTTCAAGTGCTGCCAAGAAAAAGAATAAATATTCCAGATATTTTTAATTCCGCGTAAAAAATTCGTAAAAATATAGTTTTTTACTAAAACGGTTCTCCAAACTGATATATTCCCTTAATAAATACTTTGACTCTTTTTTAGTTACATTCTTAAGAGAGCAAAGAAGGTAAGGCTATAGGTTTCACCTACATTTTCTTACACGCCGAGTCCTCTACCTGCAGACTATTACAATATTCTCTTCGAGTTTACAAGCACTTGACACGCGATTGGAAGCAAACGCTTGGTACTCTTCGATCGCTCGATCGTAATAAATTACATCGTTGTCATCTTGAACGCGCGTGCGAATTGTCGAGGGTCGGAGTCGCACCGTCCCTCGATATACCCGGGGATATCGTCGTTCCGTATCGAAGTTATTCGGGAAAGCATATCGCGCTTTCCGGAGGATATAGCGTATCTCCCTTGCGGAAAAGACTACGAACCGGATCGCCCTATCGCTGGCACGTGACCCCGTTCCCGATCGATTATTCCGACTAGGTATCTCTCGAACGGAGGTGCGAGAGGTCAAGCCGTTTCGTTCTCTATCGGCGGAGCAGCTCCGATATCGCGATCGCGAGGGGGATAAGCCGCTACCGGAAAAGTAAATTTGTCAGAGTGAGTAACGGACAGAGACATCACTTCCCATGTGAATGACAGAAGCGAAGCATTATGTCGAAATTAATCGATAAAAATGAAAGATACGCGACGATCAATTAGTTTCCTTCCACTCTTTTTATTCTTCAATCGGGATAAATAGATTGTATCGCCATTGAAATTAATCGACGCGATAAATATCGTAGATCGGAAGTAGAATTAATGAAAAACAAAATATTTTGCTTCTTGATAGCAAATCAAGAATCATGATAATAAATTAATTTCCCATTTGTTAACAATAATATATAAATAAATTGAATTTTCAAGGCTTCTGTTTTTCTTCTTATTTTTTGTTTCTGTCGCTAAGGTAAGATGTAACTTTTTGGATACGAAAGGTATGAAAAAAGTGTAAGAAATTCTAGTCATAGAACTTTAATTTTGAAAGTTTCTGAACTTTGACCTTTGAAACAAAAAAGAACAGTGAATTAAAAGACTTCTTCGAAATCAAATTTCCAAGATACAAGAAAATACATCAACTTTGTGGAAGTCAAATACAGTTAAGGAGAAAAATCGGTTCCAAATAAGGTCTACATCCAGTTCTGGAGCACTTCAAAGTGCATCACAGGTCTACGCCACTACGCCAAACTAAATTCTGCAAATTGCTGATTCATACAGAGACAAATATTTGTAAACAGCGCGATAGAGCGGAGCTATAAAGAACGGGGATACGAGATAGGAGATTCGTCGCGCGCGCGCGCAAAGAGAAGAAGGAGCAGCCTTGAAAACTTTGAGGAAGTTGTGACTTCCTTTCTCGAATTCGATTCGTCTCGGGAGAGAAAGAGAAAACGAAGGAGAGAGGAGTGGACATCAACGAGAGGGAAGGGAGGGCGGACGGAAGGGAATTTTCTCTGATCCATCTGATTAGATTACGATGGTTAATTCAGAGGAGCGTGAGGCAGCCCGAAAAATCGATGAGGATGAGGTCGGGACAAACGACGAAGATCGAACCTACTCGATTCTGTCCGGGAAGATGCGCGAACCTATGCTTTTCACTTGGAATCGAGAGGCATGCCTTCCTAATCGACAACGACGAGTTTCATCAATCAGCCAACCCCGGTTTCCGTGGGGGGGAAGGAATTATCTACGAGATACGGGCAAAGATTAGAGAAAAGCCTCTCGTCAAAATGGGCTTTCTTTCTCAACAAAAGAAAATTCAAACTTGCTCTTTAGCGAGTATTACCAATGCGGAGCGTGGATAAATAACGACTCACTTTCCATCCTACGATTATAAAAATTGGAATTTTCTGCATAACTTCACTGAAGAACTGTGCATTTTAGCTCATAATTTTAAAGCGAATATCTTGAATTTGTATAAAAAGTATTTCAATCCGTTTACTGGATTCAGGATCAGTTTCTTCTTGGAAAAATTTTCGTTATTTTTGTTCGATTAGCAAAAAAAGATTTCAATAGTCAAGTCTCTCGAATGTATGATCTGGGCACGTACCATGGAACTATTCGGAATAGATTCCGATCGGAATTATTCCGTTTCTCCTAGGAAACACAATAGAAATCTAGGAAATTAATTGAATAATTCCAATAGGGAAACCATTCCGAAAAGTCCCATAATATAATACGTGCTCTGAAGCGGAAACGAAACCACTTGACCGCGTCCTTTGAGATTAGGGAAAGATGTAATTAACGAGATAGGAAGAGAGTAGGATTAAATGAATTAGCAAAAGAGGAGACACATTTGCAAATCGACTCGTGTTGCATGCATATCGATCGCGCAGAAAAAGTCGACTCTCATCGGTAAGCATCTCCTTTGTCTCCCCCGCGTATGGCGCACGTAGAGCGTCGTGCAATCGGCAATGTACCTCTCGCGGGGATGCACAATAGTAGTCGATAAGTGGCGAGACAAAGGGGAGGGGGAAGGGGCGAATTAGCGGCGCAACGGCGCGACTATTTTTACAAAATTCCTATTTTATTCCCGATGTCCCCGCGTGCTCTGCGGTCGTTATTTCTCCATTCTCTCTTACAAATTCGATCCCGATTTCTCCGTCCCGTTGCCGCGCCCCGGCCAACTGGACTTTCATTACGTCCGCAATTGTTTTCGGAAAATTGGAAAGCTCCTCCCGATACGACCCTCGGCACCGCCCCCGATTTTCGCTTGTTTCGTCCGCGAGAGCCGTACCATTTTTTGCAATTTTAGTGACACCTTAATCGCGAGAGACAACGGCGAGGTAAAGTCGTGGAAAAAAAAAAACAGCAGATTACATCTCGGAAAAACTACGTTGAGTGCATTAAAAAATGTATATGATGATGCAACTTTTCAATTAAATTAAATTGTCAATTATTCAAATCAACTTCCATTAAATTATATTAATATTGTTTCATTTCTTTATGTGTTACGCAGTAAAACAATTTATTTCTAAACAAGAATCTTTTTAACTGTGTATTCAGTTGAAAGTCTTTTGTTTCTAAAACTTACAGATGAAGACAGACTAGGATTACATTAATGTACACGAAAAGAATACAGTTTTACTGAAGTGTCTAAAAATTAACTAGAAACAAATTTAAAAATAATCTTATTAAACTATAAAAACAATTATGTAGAATGCTCGAGTTGGCTACTAACAGGGTTAGGAAGCAACATGTTACTTGTAATGCAGTTACCGTTACTGTTACTTTTTGTTAATGATCATAACCTTTTTCTGTCTGTAACGGTAAGGTCGTTACATTTTTACGATAACAGTAACAAATTATATCGTTACTTTATAAGTGTATAACATTGAGTTGGGAAAAAGTTCGTAGCGACACAGATATAATTATAAATGTACAAGTATCTAAATATTTGTCTTTGAATTTAATTTAAAAACGCTACGAACTTTTGTTCCAATCCAATACAGAGATTGGAACAAAAGTTCGTAGCATTTGGTTACGAGGCTGGACAATGTTATAACTAACCAAAACGACTATAGATTCGTATTTGCACTGGTCCAATAGCGACATAGACAATTGGATGCCACTCTAAAAAGAAGAATAATAAAAATTTCGTGAAAAAACAATGAAAAATATAACGAATTATTATTTTCTAAGTAACGATAACGCGTTACTTTTTAAAATAACAAGTCACTTTTTACAAAAGAAACAATTCGAACAATAAAGCATTATTTTTATATAGTAACATTTCAAACACTGGTTGCTAGAACGTCAAAACTTCTTGCAGCATTAAAAATTCTTGATTTTAATGATTTTCATTGAAAATTCTTCATTATTATTTTATTTGGTCCAACCAAGTTACTTTTAGTATTTGTATCTAGCTCAATTTTTAAATATTTCAACAAAACTGTTCTTTCCATGTAGGAACTTATGTTTTTAAAACATTTTTTCCATATTTTCTATTTTAACAATACATGTTTAAAAATACAAAAATCAATTTTTTTCATGGTAATGTTTTATTTTTTTTTAAATAATCTTGTAAAAAATACATATTTCCAATTTTAATCTATACACTAAAAACTTGTGAAAACCGGGAAGAATAGTAGCATACGTTTCCCTATAAGATAACAAATCGGAATAAAGTGTGTCGGAAATACGGATGCATTTCGAAAAATTCGCAGCCAGGTTTTATTGCATCACGCATTGGAGAGCGAGGCGAAATAATTGAAGCTCACTGATTACTCGGTCAAATTTACAGGATCGCCGCGACTCGCGCGAACACAATCGCGATTCGGCACGTAACGTGTATTGCATCGTAAAACAGGGGCCCCGGCGGCGTGGCCCCGGTAAAAGCGTGGCACTGTTCGAGTATATCGTCGCTCGAAAATTGTTTAGTCGCTTGTTACGCGCGACGCGTAGGGGATAATCCATTTCGTCACCTTAATGAGAATCCCTCGTAACGTAGCGATCCTATTGATTTTCGACGTTCAACATTTTTCCGCGGAATTGATTGTAATGCTTTTGTAGGGCGTAGTATCCCTTAAGGAGATACGATCGAAAAATCAAACTGCTTTAATTTGTTGAACCAGTGCAAATTATATAGAATATTATTTAAAAAGCGTAACTAATATTCAGGTAAGTGTACTCTATATGGCCTAGTACCAATATGTCCTACTTGCTCTTTCTAAGCAATTACATGGTGAATTGAACAAATAACGCTAGTATGTCGTATAGGCTGTCAACGTGACTTGTTTGCAACAGTTGACTGCTTAGTTTGTGTATTCTATTAACAGTAAGGTCAAAAGTAGAATTTTCGTGATTGTGTGCCTCATGATTTAATTTTGAAGGAAAGTTACTTTCTATAACTATCAAGTGATGGCCATTATCTCCGCAGTTCATATTATTGTATCTCAATATTTATACTTTACAACGCTATATTTCATTTAGGGTAAGGTTGCCGAAATCGCACCACTTTTGACATAAAGGCTTATAATTAAGAAATTATGAGGAATATTTTTAATTTTCTTATGTNAATATTTTTAATTTTCTTACGTCATAATAAAAGTACAACATTTCTCCTTTCATATTTATTTTTTTCAGAATTTTATGTATTGTCATAAATTTTTAAATGACGATTTTCAAGAAGCTTTCAAATAGTGCGATTTAGATAACCGGTCGCCTAAATCGCATCACAGGTTAATATTTTTTTTTTTTAGTTAAAACGGTACTTTTTCCGCTAGATTCTTTCTTCTTGAGCAAAAATGCGTTAGTTAAGTATAATTTTATTAATATTGGAGATAAATACCGTAAACTAAATATAATTTCCTTCAATATCATTATTTTGATAACTTTTCAATAATATTGCAATAACATTAGGCAATACGTTACAATAATTACGGCAATATTGTTACAATGTATGCTCTGTATAATATTATATTTGATTTTATATATATAACCACGATCAAAGTAATAGTGCGATTTAGGAAACTAAGACATGGTGCGATTTAGGAGATTAAAACATTTTGTAAAACTTTATTTATTTAATTTACAAATAAGAAATAATTCACAAAGTTATTTGAACTTTGTTAATCTAATTTTAATAATATTGTAATCATGATAAATTATCAAAATTTAGATTATTTATTTTATCTTCTTTGCAGTCAAGCTACGAAATGTGTTGAAAAATAGCAGCGAAGTTACGATTTTTCTATAAATATTAATAACAAAATTTCTATTGTTCTGTTAACATGTTGAGTTCAATGAAGGATGATGATAATGTTATGTAGTTCCTAAATAATCCCACAAAGAGTGTACAAGTACTGTGGTTGAATTTATACGCAAGGTGGTGCGATTTAGGAGCCGGTGCGATATCGGCAACTTTACCCTATATTTTCGTCATAACGTCCTACTTATAATCAAAGAAAGAAAATTTTGTAATGTAGAACTAATAAGACCTAGATCAATAATGAGTACATACACATTGATTGTAATGCTTAGTCAGTACTTTTATTACTTCAGATCATAAATTTTAGCCCACTTACTAAACTCCGATTCATAAGACATGGTTTTAACGGAGGAAAAGTTAAAATAAGACAATTGTTTCTTAATGGATTGTTGACGAAAATAGTTCTTTGTGTAATCCGAAAAAGTAACCACTTAATGTAATCGTGGACAATGTCTTCGAAATCATTATGAAATTTTTACGAAATCCAAATGTAATCATTTTGTAAGATGTAATCATGAAGTCACATGAAATCACCAGAAATCACCAGAATTATATGCAATCAGTAGAAATCATCTTGGATTTCTATGTAATCATTGGAAATCATCATACAATTTATGATGAAATCATATATGATTATCATGAAATTTGATGAAATTAGTGCAAGCTGTCGGCTTTTGTAGTTAATTTTTGTTCAAAATCGGTTATCAGACACCACTCCATGCCACTTCTAAAAAAAGGCCACTCAAAATGTTCATGACCTTTTTTTAGAGAAAAATCTTTTATCAGCCATAATGAATTTCAATAAAGACTTGAAGTCAGTAGTCAGGTATATGCCTATTTTTTGAGCAGTTACTCCTCAATTTAATTTTATTTAAAAGACATTCGCAAACAATAATGGTGTTACTAGTCAAATAAAATCATTTTTAATTACAAAAAATCTGATAATTATATACGCTATCACGAAAAATCATTGTGTAATCAGATGAAATCATATGAAATGAAGTGAAAACATGTGATCTGTGGGACAACATTTTAGCTAGTAATTACCCCTCGGTGTAATCTTATATATTAATGTCATTAAGAATGTCATATATTAATAAACTTATAAGGGTAATATTGGATCATTTTATAATCCATTTTTCTAACGATTTTGTGAACAAAAAAAGAAAACATAATTAGTTTACGTTGAGTACATATGTATCCAATATGACCTAAATGAAACTTTTCCTAAAAATCTTGACTGTGTTCACGTAAATATTTGAAATTGTTCCACATTTTAAATTAATGTTTAAAAATGTTTCCTTGAATCCGGCTATCAGTTTTTAATATTGGAATCAGCAAAAAATGAGAAAAAATCGCGAAGCTTAGGTAGGCCACATAGTATAATTACCTTAATATATTATATCTGTATTAGTCTCTGTATTGTGTCCTCTTTATTTAATAAAATTCGAATTTTTTTCGAGATACTTTTAATTTTTTAAATGTAAAACGAATTTTTATATTTAAAAAATGTCATATTCAAATAGATTAATTTTGACACTTTTCATGTGAGTGATATTTAAATATTAACTGTAAAAAAATTAGAATTTGTATTCTTTTTGTTCTCATTGAATTTATTTTCTGTTAATGTATTACGTATATATTGCTGCTCAACAAAAAACACGAAAAGATAATGATTTATTTAGGAGGAAAATGTAAAAAAATTTATTTAATTAATATACAATATATTAATTGGTATACGCTGTAAAATAATGTAAATATTTAAATTATAGCAAAATAATAATTCTAGTATTTTAATAATATCGTAATACATCTATCCACTTACAAAAAAATAATTTTAATTTTATAATTTTTTTAATTTGCTCGTTGATCAATATCTTTTATTGTATATATTTGCACGCTTTAAGCTTGATTAATTACTTTATTAATTAATAAAGTAATAAAATGCGATTAAAATCGATTAAGTATTAAAATGCATTTTATTTTAATAAATTAAATGCATTTAATTTGCTATATTCGTGCTAAACTTATAAATGGTAAGCAATCTAAGGTTGCACAAGTAGAACGTTCTTCGTTGTGCATAAAGCATCAGGAAAAATTCACGATGTCTCAGAGTGTTTTGCTTCCAGACAAGATTTACTATTTTTTTTATAAAATATTCCGTATCGCAAAGATCTATAATATGTAATCAGTCATACTCGTTTGCAAAAGAATAAGAGTCGATTAGCAAGATAACAAAAGGTGAAAATGGAGGAGAATGTCCATGAGCAAGTAATAGACAACTCGCCGTCGATAGAGCGCATCTTACGTCCAATATCGTACACCTCTTGGCTCCTGGGTGTCGGTGTAGCGCATCCGCGAAAGTGTCCAAAAGCTATAACGATAATCAAACGTATAATTCACATGGCTGTGTGTTCCATTAATGTGATATACGACGCAATATATTTCTTTTCTGACATGTATCAACAGTCAAACAGATTAGTATTCTACATATATTGCCTAAATGAAGTGACGTGTTACTTATCAGCCTATTATTATATTTATCACGGAATCAGGCAGTACAACAAGTGGCCGGAACTGATGGATAGATTGAAGGAACTCGATCAGAAGATCAGGAAAGAAATATCCATGAATGATCGGTCTATAAAAATTGTCGTAGCGCTAGTACTTTTTACGACGTTTACTTTTTGTCCTTTGATGTCGATTATTTCAGTTTTACATGATTACTATATCTTATCAGTAGAAATGGTCATAGCAAATTTGCTGTTTTATTACGTATTAGCGCAGTCGTTGATCAACAGCTTCGTCTTCGTCGTTGTTGTCTATGTGTTATATTGCAGATTCCAAACATTAAATAAATTGATTGGCCAGTTGGATAAGTTATCCGATGCGCAATGGATCGCATTCAGGATTAGACGCATCAGAGAATTGCATGCTGGTGAGTTTTTGTGAATATTATCTGTTATATAATATAATAATGTAGATTTATAAGGGTCGAAATATAATTTAATACGATCTATGAAAAAATTGCGATGACGTAATAGTCAAATTGTAAATATTGTTGTGCAGATATTTGTGATATCGCCAGCATGGTTAACGATATTCACGGTCTTCATCTCCTCTTCTGCTCGGTGTCTTGCTTCACCATGGCTGTGCTTACACTATTCAATTTTTACAGTTTGAACCAATACTCCGCGATTATTCTGATACAATATTTTTTATGCCTTTTATTTACCATGCAATTCTGTCTGATTTGTTGGATTTGCACACTCGCGTGTCAAGAATCCAATAGGAGCGGGAGAATCATACACAAAATTATATTGAATTTGCAACGTGTGAATCTTGATAAGCACGAGACGAGTAATCAATCGAGTCCAGAAGTGCGATCTCACTTCGATCTCGAGTCACTGGAAGATTCGAACGACGAGCAAAATTCTAATTGTAGCAGCAATCACATTCCGTATGTCGTGGAAAATTATTTGCGCAGAAATCTGGACCAAATTTGTGTCACAAAAGAGATCAATGATTTTTTGACTCAACTGCAGCAGAATCCAGTAGCATTTACAGTCTACCATTTTTTCGAAATAAACAATGCTTCATTCGGTTGTGTGAGTATATAATTTACTTACTTCATTATAATTTTCGTAGAAGGGAAGCTCCTTCCCAATTGCAATGTAAATAATAGTTATGAAAACAATTAAATAAAATCAACTTGTTTTTCAGTTCATCGGAGTGATTTTTACTTATGTAGTTATCTTCGTTCAATTTAATCAACAATATGATAACAATACATTTTATCAACAATGCGGTAACACTACATTTGATCAACAAGTCGATAATATTACGATCAACATAAATTAAAAAAAATACTGAAAATGTATTTGAAGCGTTTAAAAATATGTTGAAATTCAATGTCATATTTTTTTTGCATTATAGTACCAATTGTAAACATTTCTTCTTTTTCTCAAAATTTCTATGCTTTTATATTTTATAATAATATTGTCTTGCTGTGTCCCGTGTTCTTATGTCTAGCTTGTAAAAGTAAATTAAGAAACTACTACTATGTAAAAATTGAAAGACAAATGTTCCATTTTCATTTAGACAGCATTATTGTAAAAGCGAAGTAGCGATACATGACGCGCAACTAATAGCGACTGAATTAGGTTCGCGTAGCGGCTCTTTCTCGATAGAAATGTTTACAATATAACTTACTAATATACGTACATTGATTTAATTAGCAATTAAAACTTTACGAAGGCATCATTCCGCGGAAAAGATTGTACATATGGGCATACATGTCTCGTGCTATCAATCTAGTAGATGTTACACAGTCGATTATTCCAATCGCGATCGTGATGTAATAGATGTAACACTCTCAGAAAGAATTTCTAATAACGATAGTACAAGTATTCTTAATGCACCTAATCTAGTTGCAACTTTTTGCAGTATAAAAATAACGCAATATTAAGATGAAGTCTGTAATTTCTATTCTCCATCATCGAATTAAATAAGATTTATTTATTTGTTTAGACAAGAGTAACATATA
The DNA here is from genome assembly GCA_003595255.1 of Solenopsis fugax. Taxonomy (NCBI): domain Eukaryota; kingdom Metazoa; phylum Arthropoda; class Insecta; order Hymenoptera; family Formicidae; genus Solenopsis; species Solenopsis fugax. Next base: position 6,894 of record QKQZ01012760.1, on the reverse strand, counting down.
TAAATTTTAATATATATTCTTACATTTAGAATAAAAATTTGCGCGATGTTATAACGTACGATGATTAATCGCTACGTAGTTCGGACACCATCGGTACGAGACCGTACGAATAAGCGTTCTCTCGAGCGTAAGAAAGATTTGTACCGCAATTGTTCGTTGTTTAGGAGAGACTTGTGTATGGATCTGGTTTGATCTGGTTAACGCATTTCCTTGTATTTCCTTATTAATAATAAAGTTCCTTTTGTAAGCAACGAGAGAGAGTTCCTTTTTTACGAATTTGCGAGTAAATTCTAGTCTCGCGAGCGCAACAATATGTTATCGAAAAGATGAAACACATATAATTAAAGTATATTATTTAATATAAACGTGTATGAAATTATAGTTTTTTTAGTGATTTCCACAAATGCGTTATAGCATCTAATAACTTTTCTGTTATTCGTTTAAATAAGAATACAACTAGAAAATATTAATAATACTAATGCATTAATGATAACTAATGCGTAATTTGTACGTATTTTATCAATGTTTATTACTGTTTCTTTTATATATGTTGAAATCTTGTCAACACAGATAGGCCTTATTGCAGAGCAAACTTGCTGAAGCCTCATCTTTTGTTTTGTACTCTGCTGACACTGTAGCTTTCTATCTTTCTATATCTGTACTAATGCGTATTGTAGTGCAATAGCAATAAAGTGTATTATTATTATTATTATTATTATTATACAATAATTAAATAAAATATGAAAAAATTTTTTATTGTTTAATTTTTAATCATTATTTCTAATAATTAATGTAAAATAAATGTTCAAGAAACGTTTTTTCAAATTATTTAAAAGAAATAATTAATATAAAATAAATACTAAATTAATGCTGAATTAACCCTTAAGCACACGAGTGGGTCAGAGAGACCCCATATGAAGTTTCGAACGCTTACTGTGTAAAGACGGAAGAAAATAGGAGAATCGGACTAGAAGGTAAAAAAAGTTTGAAATCTCTTCTTTCGATTGATATGGTTGATCAACTTTATTGGTCAACTAGAATTCGAACGGCACGGCAGGAAAGTTTTGTTAGAGTCTGTGGGACTAACATAATGTGTGAATAAAATTTTTTTTTTGTAAGTATTTTACATAAAAAAGCTGGACAAAACACGTTCAAACAGGTCCGTTCGCGGATGTTACTCGTATATACTCTGTCTAAAGTTAGAATACTATATAGTGCTGTAGAAAAGGGAGCTTTTTCGAAATATATCATGAAACACATCAATTTTCAATTTTAGACACGAATTAATCAAAAAGTCCTCCTATTCGCCTTGTTACATAAGTACATTTTTTGATAGAAATGACAATTACATAATTTTTTTTGAAAGTATGAATCTTTAGCTTTAAAACGCCGTATTGTAAAGTCCTTAAAAGTTTTTTGTTGCAAAGATATGATTTTTTTAAAAAAAGTGGATTTTTAGATACCCAAAAATATCTCATATTCTCCTTGTTACATAATTATACTTTTTAAAAGGAATAACAATGGCATAATTTTTTTTTGAAAGTATGATTCTTTAACTTTAAAACACTGTATTTAAAAGTCCTGAAAAGTTTTTTGTTGTGAAGACATGATTTTTTTGAAGGAAAAGTGGATTTGTGACCAATTTCTCATTTTTGCTTAATGGTTTTTCCTTTATAACTTCACAATAAATTATTTTTCGGCAATGCCGATTGTGCAGTCATATTTCTGAGATTCTTAACTTTCATTTAAAAAAAATAGTTGTTGAAAAATATTCATTGTAATCAAAGTTATAACTTCTCAAAGTTGAAAAAGTCTCCCAGTAAGCGTATTCTATAACTCTTAACGACAGTTCGGAATCTTTACAATGTCGTTACGCAACTTTTCTACCATGTATAATATCTGCGCAACGACGCTGTAACGATACTGAATTGTCGCTAAGAGTTACAGAATAGGCCTACAGACCCGAAAATGTCTTTTACGGTCGTAGCTAGATCTTCGTGCTATGTATGTTTGTGTGATTTTATAAACCCATTCAAATTTAACGGAACTGCGCGCTGATTACTTTTCAGACATAACACAGCCCTAAGTCAAATCCGAATGAGTAATATCACGTTATTATTAAATTAAAATTAATTTAATAATGATTGATGCTGACTTGCATCTAGATATTATAACTCTTCCCCCCCCTGATAACAATTTTTCGCAATAAATTCTTTACAGTTTTTTCAGGGGGGGGGGGAAGAGTTATAATATCTAGATGCAAGTCAGCATCAATCATTATTGAATTAATTTTAATTTAATAATAACGTGATATTACTCATTCGGATTTGACTTAAGGCTGTGTTACGAAAGTAATCAGCGCGCAGTTAAATTTGAATGGGTTTATAAAATCACACAAACAAGCATAGCACGAAGATCTAGCTGCGACCGTAAAAGGCTTTTCTTATTTAATTTGTATTATACATTACTCGGTCGAATACTTCACTTTGTTTCGACCCGAAAATGCACTGAGAGAAAAAATTGTAGTGGAGACAACTATAAGGGGACAACCATACAAATTTTGTTAATATAATTATAATATATAGTTAAGTGAACTATATTATAGTTATTGCAACTAAGTTTATGGTTAAGAGAACTAATAAAAAATAGTTGTAGTATACTATATAATAAAGTAATTACAACTATTTTTTATTAAACGGAAAAAGTACGTTTTAACTCAGGAAAAATAATATTAACCTGTGGTGCGATTTAGGCGACCGGTTGCCTAAATCGCACTATTTGAAAGCTTCTTGAAAATCGTCATTTAAAAATTTATGACAATACATAAAATTCTGAAAAAAATAAATATGAAAGGAGAAATGTTGTACTATTATTATGACGTAAGAAAGTTAAAAATATTCCTCATAATTTCTTAGTTATAAGCATTTATGTTAAAAGTGGTGCGATTTCGGCAACCTTACCCTATATTATAGACAAATAAAAAAACTTATGAAAGAACGCTTATGAACTAAAGAGAGACTTTTGATGAATTAAAGAAATATGATGGAAAATTGGTCAATGCTATTAAAAAAATGATTTAAAAAATTGTTATAAAGATATTAATTAACAACTAAGCAGTTATAAAGTTCCAGGTGTAGGTAAGCATTGAAACGTAGCGGGTAAGCTGTCTAATTGTATAGTCATGTCCGACATTTTTATGGCAAATTAAGAATATGGATAAACATATGTAAATATTGGAACAATTATTAAAAACAATTCATTAATTTAATTTTACGCAATAAAAACTAATAATAATATCATTACATTGAAATGTATGCTAACATTTCAACAGCTGTCATCAATTGTTTTTCAATAATTAAATCACTTTTTGCTGAGATCTGTATCAATCATATCTCCTAAAACTTATTGAATTTGTTCAAATAAAAATATTCGATTTATCAGCTAAAAACATCGGAATATTGATTATTTGTGAACCTCGCCCAACCCTAGTGGATCGCAGTGCGTCAGCGCTAAAGGACATCACTTTTGCCGGTGCGTATACATGCGCGGCTTCGCGTGTGTGCGGCAGCAGAGAGCAAATCCCGAGGGACACCACTTCGTGAGAACGTTCTTAGTCGTGTCTGAAGCATTCACGACGTGCGCGCTTCTGAGAGTGATTTGCTTCCAGACAAGATTTACTATTTTTTTCAATAAAATATCCTGTATCACAAGGATCTATAATATGTAATCAGTAGCTACACTCTCGTTTGCAAAATAATAAGAGTCGATTAGCAAGATAACAAAAGGCGAAAATGGAGGAGAACGTCCATGTGCAAGTGATAGACAACTCACCGTCGATAGAGCGCATCTTACGTCCAATATCGTATATGTCCTGGATCCTGGGTGTCGGTGTAGCGCATCCGCGAAAGTGTCCAAAAGTTATAACGATTATCATACGTACAATTCATATGGCTGTGTGTTCCTATGCCATGATAAGAGACATAAGGTATCTCAACGAAACTGTACTTCACAAAACTTCGAGTAGCTATTATGATGAGTTCCTGTACATATATTTTCTACATCTGATGTTGCTTTACGTATCAACCTATTATTATATATATCACGGAATCAGGCAGTACAACAAGTGGCCGGGACTGATGGATAGATTGAAGGAACTCGATCAGAGGATCAGGAATGAAATATCCATGAATGACCGGTCTATAAAAATTGTCGTAGCGCTAGCAGTTTGCACGACGATTATTTTCTGGTCTTCATTGCCGATTAGTCTCATTCTGTTTTATAATATATTATATCCTGCAAAATACAAGTTTATCGATATGCTGTATCACTATAGTATATTATCAACGCAATCATTGATCAACAGTTTCGTCTTCGCCGTTGTTGTCTATGTGCTATATCGCAGATTTCAAACAATAAATAAGTTGATTGGCCAGTTGGATGAGTTATCCGATGTGCAACGGATCGCATTCAAGATTAGACGCATCAGAGAGTTGCATGCCGGTGAGTTTATGCGTATATTATCTGTTGTATAATATAATAATATATATTTATATGGCTCGAAATATAATTTAATACGATCTGAAAAAATTGCGATGATATTATAGTCGAATTGTAAATTTTATTCTGCAGACATTTGTGATCTCGCCAGCATTGTAAACGATATTCACGGTCTTTATCTCCTCTTCTGCTTTGTGTCTTGTTTCACCGTGGCTGTGACTACACTATTCAATTTTTACCAATGCATCAGATTTACATACTCCACGATTGAACTGCTACATAATCTTTTAGCCCTTGTATATGCCATGCAATTCTTCCTGATTTGTTGGATTTGCACACTCGCATGTCAAGAGTCCAAAAGGACTGGGAGAGTCATACACAAAATTATACTGAATTGCAAACCTGTGAATCTTGATAAGCACGAAGCGAGTAATCAATCAAATCTAGAAGTGCGATCATCATTGGAAGATTCGAACGGCGAGCAAAATTCTAATTGTAGCAGCAATCACAATTTGAATTATGACGTCGTCTTGGAAAATCTTTTGCACAAACATTTGGACCGAGATTGTTTCAGAAACGAGGTCAATGATTTTTCGATTCAACTGCAGCAGAATCGAGTAGCATTTACGGCCTGCGATTTCTTCGAAATAAATAATGCTTCTCTCGCTTGGGTGAGTATATAATTTACTTACTTTATTACAATTTCCGTAGAAGAGAAGCTCTTTTCGAATTACAATGTAAATAATAGTTATCAAAACATTTAAATAAAGTAAACTTGTTTTTCAGTTCGTCGGAGTGACCATCACTTATCTAATTCTCTTTGCTCAATTTCATGAAACACTAATAAAAAAAATAAAGGAAACACTAATAGAAAAAATAAATGAAGCACTAATAGAAAAAATAAATGAAGCACAAAAGAATAAGTAAGATTGGAAGCGTTTGAAAATGTGTTGAAATACATCGTCATGTTTTTTTTGCATTATAGTTCCAATTGTAAATGTTTCTTCTTTTTCTGAAAATTTCTATAGTGCAACATTGTATAAAAATATTGTCTTACTGTGTCCCGTGTTCTTATGTCTAGCTTGTAAAAATAAATTAAGAGAACTAATACTATGTAAAAAATGTAAGAAAAATGTTTCCATTATCATTTAGACAGTATTATTGTAAAAGCGATGTGGCGATACATGACGCGCAACTTGTAAGAGCGGTTGAATTAAGTTCGTGTAGCGGCTCGTTCCCGATACAATATAACTCATTGATATACATTGATTTAATAATCAATTAAAATTTTACGAAGGCATCAATCCGCGGAAAAGATTGTACATATGGATATACATACGTGTCTCATGTTTTCAATCTCGTAGATGTTACACAGCGCTATCGATTATCCCAATCGCGATCGTGATGTAATAGATGTAACACTCTCAGAAAGAATTTCTAATAACAAGAATAAAAATATTCTTGACTTACTTAATGGTTGCAACTTTATGCTATATAAAAATAACGCAATATTAAGATGAAGTCTGTAATTCCTTTTCTCCACCATCGAATTAAGTAAGATTGATTTGTCTTGGAACAAGAGTGACATATATAAATTTTAATGTATATATATTTTTAATTTTAGAATAAAAATTTGCGCAATGTTAAAACGTACGATGATTAATCGCTATGCAGTTCGGGACACCATCGCATCGGGGCCGTGCGGATAAGTGTTCTCTCGATCGTAAAAAAGATTTGCACCGCAATTGTTCGTTGTTTATAGAAGACTTGTGTTTTGATCTGGTTTGATCTGGTTTACGCGTTTCTTTGTATTAATAAAGTTCCTTTTGTAAGCACCGAGAATGTTCCTTCTTTACGAGTGCGCGAGTGCCGCGAATAAATTCTAGTCTCGCTACGATATGCTATCGAAAAGATGAAACATATATAATTAAAGCATATTATTCGTAAACCTGTATGAAATTATAGTTTTTTTACTGATTTTTACAAATGCGTTATAGAATCTGATAACTTTTCTGTTATTCGTTTAAATAAGAATACAACTAGAAAATGTTAATGATACTAAGGCGTTAATGATAACTAATGCGTAATTTGTATGTATTTAATCAATGTTTGTTAAAGTTTCTTTTTTTATATATATGCTGAAATTTTGTCAATACAGGTAGGCCTTATAGCACAAAATTGCTGAAGCTTCACCTTTTGCTTTGTACTCTGCTGAAACTGTATCTTTCTATCTTTCTATCTCTGTATTATTGCGTGTTGTAGTGCAATAGCAATAAAGTGTATTATTATTATTATTATACAATAATTAAGTAAAATATGAAAAAAAATTATATTTTTAATTTTAAATCATTATTCCAAATAATTAATGTAAAATAAATGTTCAATAAACACTTTTTC
>QKQZ01012759.1:0-11295 GCA_003595255.1 Solenopsis fugax | reverse complement strand
ACACGTTCTTTAATACCATCTCGACAAAAACATACGATTAATTTTGCTTATCTGTGAAATGTCACGTTTAACTTGCGCTTCTTCAACATATCTAATACATTCCTTCAATACGAAGTTACTATATCTGTAAAGATATCTTTTTTTTTTGTAAATCGCAATGAGTTTATATTATCTAAAAAGACATCTTTTTATTTTTAGGATTTTATGGAGTATACACCAAAACAAATGTCATATAATATTTATTTTTTAAAATTATTTATGAAACAGTTTTTAATTGCTTAAGCGCAAATGTAGTATGTAATTTTTATGCAAGTTGTTGCTCGCGAGTTTTTAGAAAAGAGCGAGGGGGAGTGATGACACAATCAAACGATCATAATCCAAAATTTCACGGTTTTCTTCAGCTTGAAGGTGAAACTCGACAAGCGACCGTTTTTAAGCGCGGAAAAAAGTTCTGCTGAGCCGCTTAGGGGATGACGGCGTCCTCGTCTTCTCTCCTTTCCTTTTAAGACGCACGGGTGGCTTTATCTAGGCTCTCCGATAGAAGCCGCTCCTATCAGCGAGGCGCGTTATAGTACTTTTTACCGGCACGGATTTATCCGGACCAGACCTTGGCGAGTTCGTTTTGAGGGAAAGAGAGAGAAAGAAAGGGAAAAGGAGGATGAGGAAGAGAGATGAGATTCGTGGCATCAGCGAGAATAAGCTTCACAAGTACAGATTACAGCGAAAACTTTGATTAAGATTGCGCGGCGTTATTGTTTTTCGCGACGAGTCTGTGGCATCCTTAATTAAGTCGTTTGAACGCGTGAAGGGAGAAGTAACATCGCTTTTTTCTCCTGTCTTCCCGACGTACGACACGTTCCGATTTTCTTTAATTGGACACTACTGACACTTTGGATAATGGAAAATGCTATATCGGCTGCTCTCCCAGTAATCCACAAATACTACTAATGATTTTACTTGGTACTCTTAGTAATAATATCTTCTGATTATTTTAGTAATAAATACTGAATGAGAGAGGAAGGAAAGAAACAAAAATTGATCAATTTTCTGAAGAAAATCGTACCATTAGTAATGACATTAGTAGTAATATCATTTCAATGTTTAATACTTGGCAGTAATGTTATTAAACGCTCGATTCTATTCGAGAAACTGAGCTGAGATAATAATATTTTGGAGTCTCGGCGTAACTGCATTGCTATTATGAATGTTTTGTCAACGAGAATTATAGCTCTTATTTATCCATGCGGTTATAGTCAACAGCGAAGACCTCGCGAAAACTGTTTATCTCGTAGCGAGAGCAAAATGTTCCACATGCGATATTGCATCTTAGAATTCGACGATGAGCTATGTATTAACCGCGTATCGCGAGAAGACCCGTCCAAGATGTCCCGGAAAAAGCGTGTAATAACTCAGTGGACCCGATATACCGCTGCAATTTTTCTCTGTCGCGCCTTCGTTCCTTTTTTTGCGTTCGTGATACAACGTCGCCTAGATAGCACGTCGTGTCCACAATAACGGAAGATATTAGATCGATAAAAGGGCCGTTTCCAGATGTAATAAAAACGTATAAACGCCTACGTAACGCATAGCAATAAAAATACGAATCCCCCCCGTCTCCCCTTCTCCCTCTATCGCATTTGTTCCACATACGTACTGGAAAAAAAATCTGATTTATTTTTATGGAAAATCGATTTAGAATATTTGTAAGAGACGTAGGGTTATTTAAGGTGGTTATGCTGCGGAGTATAAATCATTTTATCTACCTAACGATAGAATTTATGATTATTGCAAAATCATAAATAAGTTTTGACTATCTATTTAATAATCTCCTATAAAAAAAACGTGGTTATCGTTTTTATACGTTTATTGAAACTACTTTATTTCAAGGAGACAAACATAGAAAAGAAATATGATACAATAATAAATCACAGACTGTAATAAAAAAGATAAGGTGCGGAAATGAAAGTAAAAATTGATACAGAAAAAATGATGGTTACAGTGAATTGTCTATATCTTTGTCATTTTAAAGATTAAATTAGGAAATGTAATTTTTTAAGTTAATCTTTGAAAAATTCTAAAGTACTAAAAAGAGAGAGAACTTTGATTTTACTAATGTACTCTTGTACTAGTTACAGTAACTGCCTCTGTTTCTGTGTATATTTTTTCATTGAAAAGTTAGGAAGCGAAAAAAGTGGGTTGTACAATAATCAGGAAATTTCAAAGTAACGGCAGACACATGAGGGGGGGTCAGGTCTGCCAGGGTTATCGCCATTTCCGAATCGATTCTGATAATTGAATAATCAATCGAACCCCGGGGATAGAACCTAGTGCCCTCGAGTAATCTCTGCCAATCAAGATTCAATTAAAAATTGATGGTCTGTCCCTCGTCCTCCCGTGGCTGTTACGATTTACATGACGGCTGTGTCGTGCGTGTACGGAACCGCCTGGTTGCGTACACGCGACTTTCTATCACGTGAGTAATGGTATTCGGCAGGAAATGAAGACGGATGGGTTCCACCGATTGCTGGCGTTGCTATTAAAGCGCGCAACCGAACCCCCTCGTTCAATTCGGGTTTGATATCACCACGAATCCTTCGTCAACCCTTACAAAATCCCGCCGTGAATCTGAAACCATTCGAGAGGCGTGCACACGCACGCACACATAAAATGAATCATATAAAAATCTGTACAATTTGAATCAAATCAATCTCTTACTACGTTCACGCGTTTGCCATATTGTTATCTTATCATTTTTATTCCGAATCTCCTCGCTATCTGTAGTATCTCTCGTCCCATGCGTCTTTGTACTTCGTGATTTATTTCTACATCACCGCAAAGATTTGAGCTTCGTACTTGTATAAATTTTTCTCTCTGTCAGAGGGACGAGATACCAGAGTGATTCGTCGTTTTGAATGCTTTTCTCTGCGCGTTTTTCCTTCTTCTATAGAAGGGACCTAATTTCGTTAGTAAGAACCTCGTTATAAAAGTAGCCATTATCGTGTTTTAATTATATCAATATTTCATTGCAGTTAGCTTGTGGAAATTGTATACTTTATAATATTGATAATATTAACGTCCGCTTTAGAAACTAACTTTCATTGCGTAACTTTCGCTCTAGAATACTTTCGGACAGGCTATTCTAATAACAAATAATTAGCTAAACGAGCTTATTTGATCTGAACTTTTTCTACAAGGATAATGCGAATTGTTATTGGCTGTAAAAGAATAATTATCACTTCTAAATTAAGTTACCTGAATGTTAAAATTTTAATCTTATGAACCCATGATATCTATTAATTTCTAAATTAAGTTTTTTTTAATGTAATTAAATATATATAATTATATATAAACATATTATAAAATATATATCAAATAGTGTTTTTACAAGTACAAAAGTGAAAATTTTACTATATCAATAAAAATTATTGCCAAAAATATACTAAATATTGATTTTATAAACTTTCTCATTTTAAGGACAATGCCAATGTTAATATGATTTATAATAAATTCTCTTATTCATGTAATTCTTTCATTCACTATAAAATATATTTCTCATTATAAGATATATTTTTGAACATTTTTTAGACGATTTTTCTTAATGAAATTCGCTCTCTTACACTTTCTCATTGATGTGTATTAATGAGTATATTAATATTTGCAAATATAAATGATACATGGATTTAAAAATAATATGAAATATGAATAATTCCTGGGAAAGTATTATCGAGTCTTTTCATTACTTTAAATCTATGATTCGATATAAAAAATATATAAATATAAAAAATGAACGAACATCAAAGTGTGTTTTGATCAGTAGTAGTATCTCAGAAAAAATCCATTAAGATGACTTCTAAAAACAACATGACTTTAACTCTATCGGCTTCTGAACAGTTAATATAGTTATGTTGCAAAACATGAGATGAAGCGGGAACAAGGGTTGACCTACTCATTTGTGCTTTCAGGGTTGTGACGCGGAAAACGTTATCAACGCGCGTCGATTAGCGTCAAACGATACTCTAACCGTATTAAAACGAAGATAATGGATAAAACTTTTGTTGTCTTGATTATTGACTCGCTTAACAAATATACAAGTCCGCAGGATAAAATCGATAAAATAAGTTGTGAGTGCGAAACAGCTCTACGAGTTTTCCATGTTCGCATGTTTTGTATTTTGTGCACATGTCAGCAATTAATTAATTTTATTATCGAGAAAATTAATTAAAGTCATACGTACGATTTTGTTTCTCGTCAGATCGGGCTTTAATTTTAAGCAGAAATGTAACATCGTGCCTTAATATTAATTATTTCCTAGATTACAATTCATGTACATAATTAAGAACGTTAATTGCATAGCAATCTCAAGTTCTTAAAAGATTTAATGTTGTTTTGCACGCGCGTTGTTATTTTTTCAGAGCAAATGCGAATGTAATGTAATTAACATAGTTAATTGCGCTGCGACGTAAATTTTATTCAATCTTTTAAAAGACTTTTGCCGAGTCATACTTTTTTTTAAATGAAAAATCATGGCCATGAATTCATTTTATATACGTAGACGAGGTAATATTGAATTGAAATAATCTTTATAGTATGCTCTTCGTTATTCTCGTTACTCTCGTTACTCTCGTTAATTAACGTCTGTGCATGAAGGATGTCGCTGAGGTAATTGTGTTTGGATCAACTGTTATTCTGGCAATCTCTCTCGTCGAACAACGGCTATGGGAGATCATCAGAGGCCACAGAATTTCGTAATTAGCCTTCGGCTTCAGTGAAAGGTGTTGAGTGGGAGATCGCGTCCACTTATCCTGTCACATTGTTTGATTTTGTCGAATCTTTTACATATTATATTTGTTCTAACGAATGAAATTCATTTAAGCATATAGTAACATTAGCTGTCTCTATTAAAATTCTTCATTACGCGATCGTCCACTGTTTCCGTTTGAAATCGTACAAGGAAAAAAAAACATCAAATCATATTATAAAATGCGATTGATTGACTGATCTCGGTGTATTAAAAGAATTGATGTGCTCTTTGAATGTACAATTATCGTACTATTATAAAACGTAATGCATAAACCGTTGAACCGTAACACTAACATTCAATGAAAACGGAAAAACAAATTAAACTTGTGTTTTTAAATGAGTTTGTTTAATTAATTCGGCTTGAAAATAATTCGTGTGCTGGATAATTTAATGCAAAAACAAAAAAATTATATTTCACACATAATTTAAATTTTTTTAATAATAATTCTACGTGAAGATAAACACGATGTGCACGAAAATAGGTTGTACCGTGCAAATATATGAAATTCGCTAATATAAATGATTTTAATTTTTTATTACAAAATTAATTTATATATAGAAATAGAACGTTTTTTTCAGTAATACTCGTTTAAATGAAATTCAATACATACATTCATTTCAATTATCGCTACTTATCACGTTATTTCATAGATTGGAGTATTATAAAAATAAGTTTTATCGTTAAGCGAATTAATTAAACTAATTTAACTCGGAAAGACATAAATTTTCAAAATTGGATTTGATAATTTGTTTAGATTACATTGAACACAACACTTTCTCTGTTATTGTCAGCAAGGCTAACTTTACGAAGAAAAAGAACTGAAATTACTTATCCATCACACTGTCTAGTTCGTAATCTTCGGACGGGAGGATTCCGAAGCATTCGCCAGAATCCGGGCGTTCCACGGAAATAGCAACATTGCTAATTCTCCGATCCGACTCATCCCCGCAGCGTAACAGAGAATTCGCTCCTCGAACTCGTAATTCGATTTTTCAATAGTACGAAATTTGGCTAATCCGAGATATCTCGGAATGCAAACGAATCTAGCCAGCCATGTAAACCAGGATGCGCGTCGTGTTACTCGAAAGGATTTCGCCATCGACTAATCGAGGATGAAATCCAGAAACACATTCGATGCTCCGTTAGTCACGGTTAGATGGTGCTCGGATTTAATCACGGCTTAATAAGGATTAAGCCGGCCGCGGCGCGATTGTCAGTTGAACAGTTCTCTTTTCGTACGCTATGGTACCAGAATTTAATTTTAATCGCCGATTTTAGTTTTAATGAAACGATCGCGACTCGTTGTAAATTCGCGCAATTGATTGAAATGGTCGCGCAAATGTTTGTCACGCTGTTTTGTCACGCGCGCATTTGAAATTATTTTACGACTCTCATTTCTCACACGGATGGGATTCGCATAGATCTGTTCGTCGCGTAACACATGTTTTATCGGTTCCCGCAAAATAACGAGCGTACGATATCGCATTATCGAAGAAAATATCAGAACAACGTATTTACGTATGGCGTACCAGGAGATTGACCTACATACACTGTTAGCGTCGCGGTACAACGCTGAAATGTTTTACTATGGCGCGTTATACCGTGGTACAATGTATGTAACACGTGCTCTTAATCTCTCAGTATATCAGCAATAATGGGCCCCGAAGCTGAACGGGGCACAGTGGCTCGGTAAATCTCCCCCGAAACCCGGTATAAACGACCAAGGTGGCTCTATCCCCGGCCATGGTTGCTCGCTCCGAATCGGTTACCCGACTCACTGCTTGATGGTTTAATGACTTAGAAACCCTTCCACTTGGTGCCGCAAGTTGCTGAGATTTTCTTCACTCGCGCTCTCGAGCTTGTAGAACAGGTTCATTTAAGCCGCAATATTCGTTCCGGCTTCTGTTCGTGAAATTATATCGTTCCTTGAGACGTTTGCTTAATTTTATGGGACCAAAACAACAATTCGTATTTATTTTAACAATTAATAGGGAATAAAAAAATACGAAATTGATTATAGCGAAAGAAAAATCAATTGAAACTTGATTGAAAAGATAGAAAAAAAATGAAAATATAATTACAAATAAAATTTATATCTAACACTGAGCAATTTAATGCGAGAATTAATGAAATTTACAAATAAAAAGTATTTCAGAAAATATATCTATGTCGACAGCTATATTTCAGTATATATTAAAAAAATTAAAAAGAGAAAAATCGTGACAATATCATACACATTTTAAACAATAATAATTAAATACTACAAAAATAAAGGGCAATGAGAGTCGACGTGGTTGTTAATGCGTGTCTATAATTCTTCTTGTTTATTAACAAATTACCATTAGATATGTCCGAACGTTTCGATCCGAGTTTGGATCATCTTCAACGAAAAAAACGGTAAAAGTAACCATCCGATTGTGACAGACAAAAATACATTTGACAACGCTATGTGATGCGGAGGAAGTTACTTTTATCGTTTTTTTCGCTAAAAATGATCCAAACTCGGATCGAAACGTTCGGACATATCTAATGTTAATTTGTTAATAAACAAGAAGAATTATGGACACGCATTAACAACCGCGTCAACTCATTGCCCTTTATTTTTGTAGTATTGAATTTTGTGAGTCCTTCTTAAAATTTTTTAATAATAATTAATACAGTATTATTTACATTACATTTTTATGACAAAACATATAAAAGGATGCGTGTGATAGAAACAGTTAATAATTTTAAGAATAAGAAACACTTCTCTATAGTCATAAAAAAATATGTTGAAGAAACTTGGAGAACTTACGAGTTACGAGCAAGAAGCACGAAGCGATGTGATGTTTATTTAATTATCGGTCGGCGTTCATTGAAGTCGCGACACCGACTGGACGATTAATCGTGACACGCTATCGCGACAGAATTATGACACCGTATTCGTCCTTACGCGCGATTAAACCTGACAGAGACAAAGACGCGCGCGGAAGCGGGAAACTTCGGCGGTGGAGACGCACGCGATACCTTAGATGGAGTTGATATATTATCGATGGCGAAGATAACCCAGATAAGCGTCCGAACGTCCCTGTATTAATCGCCAGGTGGCACGTGATGGATGCGATAGCGCTCAGGAAGGTTCACGCGGGCCCCAGACGCGCCGTGTAACCCCGGCCTTAATTACAATACCGATGGCCCACGTCTTACGTTATACCAATATTCGGCGGGGCGTGTTATTAATCGCCAATTACTCAGCCCTGCAGATCCAATCTAGAGCGGCCGGAACTACGAAAGTCATTGGCTAATGTTCGAGCCGCGGCGCGGTGCGACGCAGAGACGAGAAACCTATGATGGAACCTGCGGAACCTGGTTTACCATAAGAGATCGATCGATCGTCTGTCAGATATTGTTTAAATTCAAGCATCAGACATCTACTATCGTTTCACCATAGTCACGGATTTCGTAGTTATGTACTCTTTGATCAAAACGGCGCGCCGCATTAGCAGGCTACGGAAACGATCGACAGATTTGGCGCACTTGCTATCAGGTGTATGATTACGCCTCGACGATCACGCAATTCGTACACGTGGCCTCGGAAAGCACCTCGGAATTAATCGATTCGTTCTCCAGAAGATAGGTCGAATTCGTCAATGTGCGGCTAGAAGAGAAGTAGGAGAGGCGAAGAGACGGTTGGCGGGTCTGGTTGGCAGCGAACTGCCCTTAGCACCCTCGGCTAACAGGCGAGCCAGTGCAACCAGGCGCTGATTGGTGGCAGTAATTAACGTCCGGTCCTGATCTAGCGGCTCTGTGCAGCGCACCAAACACGTCCACCGTCTCGTCGTGCTACATAGATCATTGTTGCGCGAGCTGCCGTGGTTAGAGGAACTCCGGCCAGAAGCAGCACGAGGAGGCTGCGGTTTCAATAGATGCCCGAACGTTGTAGCGGATTAGCATACTGGCCCCAACCGCAGTGGAAACTGGGTTAGGTTTTAGGAAGCGCTCTCACCAATGTGGGGAAGGAGCCGCCCTACTACGTCATTGGTTAACGAAAAGCCTTTCGCTGAAACTTCCCTTCGGGCGCACCCTCTGAAATCTACCCCGCATCCCACCGCAGCGAATTGGTGCTCGAGGACGCGATAGGAAAATCCTCCAACGAACTCCTCGAGCTGCTATTTAACAAAGTCGATTCCATGCCCTTGGCCTTTTTAATGCCGCGTGTGAGAGCAGTGACGTTACGTGCCGTTCCTAGCTATCGCTATCAAGCGATCGCTTTAATTTGTGTTTCACTTGCGATATTGTGTCAGAAAGTATCACTTTTATGCAATTTTATATACAATTCAATTATCTAATCTTTTATTTCCCAGCTGGGTTTCAAGACAAATCCAATAGTTTTCGAATATTTATGTCATCGTTCTCAAGTAGACGATGAGATTCATTTGCTGCAAATATCATGAATTAAATACAAAGTTCACCGATTTCATTGTTAAATGCCATTGGGTAATGCACGTTAGAAAATTCTGTCAACAATATACTCTGGAATATTAAGACTCAACTCTAACAAAAGTTCAACATGGCAAAATCTGCTTGCACAATAGACATTTGCGAAGAAACATTTCAGTTCGTTCGAAAGAGCGAAAAACCGTGCAATCGACATAATAAGCTAACAGAATGCGCCGACGTCTGAGAATGATTTAATGCCCGTCGTTTACAACTCGAATGGTGATTCGCGTTGTTCGAGATTCATCTTTACTATCGGAAAAACGGCCGTTTTCGAGTCGCGGTCGCGGGGGTTCGAGCACTAACGAGCAAACACACCTCCTCTCTCTCTCTCTCTCTCGTTGGTATGCAATCGCCCGATTCACCACGACGTGGCGGCAGGAGTGCCGCGGATGTGTTGGTGCAGCTAGGGATTGCATGGCAGATTGCAGAGGAAGGTAGTGCCTCGGAGGGTTGGGGAAGCCACGCTTCGCAGTAATGACGGCAGTACTTAGGGAAGCGAGCTTAAACCAGTATCCAGATATCGAACGAGTTAGCGATACGTTAACGATTCCCGACCCCGGTTGTCACATATCCGCGTTAGTAGCACCGGAACGAGAAGCGGAGATGGCGAGTGCATGGCGACTGATAACGATAGACGTACAAGAGGATTAGCACACCTTCGATAATCAGTTAGAAAAGATGACTGCGTTGATGTACTCGTAATATTAAATTATTATAATATTATATATAATGTTATTAAATTATAAACATCATTAACTTATTTAATGTGAAGTGACATTTTCATCGATTCCAATAAATTAAAGTGATGTATTTTCAATCAAGATAGATGAATATGTACATAGATTTGATAAAATATATTTATTTATTTTTTCTAATTAGATATACGTGTGACCACTAGACTTTTAATCAATTAAAGTTATATCTTTCTTTACAAAATAATTTTTAACGTGTTGGTAGCACGAATATTTTATTCTCATTAGGATTTAATGAATATTTTGTGGTTACGCAAAGGATTTTCATTTCAGTAAGTAAAAATTTAAATTTCTGTCTTTCTCTCTCTCTCTCTCTCTCTCTCTCTCTCTCTCTCTCTCTCTCAAAAATTCGCTTAGTATTTGAAGGATTAAGCTCTTCTGCACAAGAAGCGCACCTTCCCACCTCTCTCAGGCGTTCATTAATTATTTAACACATTACTCGATGCCATTTCGTGTTCGCGAACTACGGAGCATATTTCCTGGAAATGCAGCGACGAGGAAACTTAAAAGGATCGCGGGAAGCACAGTGATTATCAAAGAGTCCTCTACCTTCATCCAATTAGCTGGTCCGAGAAAGAAGAACGCATTTTATTGAGCCAGCTTGACGCTCGATTTTTGATCCGTGCCTCATTAACATCATACACGTTTGAATCGTGCGATCGTGTGTGAGTGGAGAACGCGCGTAGGCGTAAACCTTCAGCATGGTAGACGAGGTCAAACCGGCGGCAAAGGCCACAGGGTGGACTCCTGTAAACAGCTGAAGCAGCAACCGCCAGTGCTGTTAACTCCACCCTCCAACGTGAACAGCTTGACACCGCAAAGCGATTCCCATAACTTTCGCTTTCTCATCCTTGTTCGATCGCTGCCAGAGAATACTACTGTTATATACTGATCTGAGCTGTATGTTAAATCGTCCGAGGAAACAAGATTTCTTCAAATCGATGAGCTCGATTTGTACTTTCGCGCCTGGCTGAATCTATCGTCGTCACGTTGCTATCACGTAGTCTTTATTATTTTTATCATGAAATCGGCGTATGTCGTTACTTTTTTATAATTCTTGTAGGAATATTTTTTGTACGTATCTGTTTCTGTATCAGAGAGATTGTCGCTAGTTACATCAGCGGCTTTAAAGTATTGAATTGCGCGAGGCACAGGAAACAAAGTCAACTAGCAAGAGATCGATGAGATCGGTTGAATCAATGGCAAAGGTATTGTTCGCTGATAGGATCGCACCGCGTACGATTAAGCACGATATTGTGAGAC
>QKQZ01012758.1:0-17736 GCA_003595255.1 Solenopsis fugax | reverse complement strand
ACCCACGCGTGCGTGCGTGCATCGCGCGCCTCGGGAGTCTCGCGAAAAGTGCGCAAATCGATCTGGCTTTGACGTACGATATCGATGGATAAGACAATCAGGTGTTCCTCGATTTCTAGCTGAACTGGTTGAAGATGAAAAATCATTTGGAGATTTGTATTTACATAATCGTTACGTAAATCTTTTAGTTTTAATAAGCGTATCGGAAGAGATAAAATATCGCATTTCAGATATGGATAATTCATATTTTAATTAGAAATAAATTGAGAGCGTACTAAGCCGAGTGTGAAAAGTGAAACAATTATTTCTGTGAAACCCGGATCTCGTTAAAATATCGTATGAACATGCGACAATATTAGATACACGCAATGAAATGATATAGATCACGTGTTATTAATAAATCCTTGTTTCAAGCGCGCCATACGTATACATGTATACGAGGTATTCCATTTTAATTGACAATAGAATATCTCCACAGCGAAAGAGATGACAAGATAATTCAGACAAAAAAATGTATGGTTTAAAGGTGGCTAATTGATGGTAAAAACGATTTTTGAAATAATTATTTTAACAAGTCATAAGAGTTCAGTGAAGGTTTCAGTGATCATCGTACTGGTATACAAAAAGACCGCCCTCTTGTATTCGTATACAAACCGAAAGTACAATATATTGGTATGTCAACTTTCACACTCTAGATGGAGTCGGAGATAAATATTTTCTCGTATTCAAAAGTGTACTAACAAGTGCTTATATACGTGACGGAAACATCATATACGTTCAAAAAATGAAAAAGAGGTAATCAACATTACCACATTTCTCCTCTATTCCATTTTTTGGTTTTACGAATTTTTGGAAAGTTGGATTTTACACGAAAGTGTGATAACCCACACATAAATTAAGACAAACATAAATTATCAGGCAAAAGTAACTAAACCGAAAAACTTAAAGTTTTTCAAAAATCGAAGATGATACAAGAGATCTGATTAGCCACGAGCTGATATATACTCTTTCTAGTATACATATTACAAATTAGAAAGTATTAAATTTACAAGAGTACATTTTGAAACGAACGTGGGAATAGTAAAAATATTTTAATAAAAATATTTTATTGTATATAATTATAATACCTTTTTAATAATTTACATGTACAATTGTTTACATTTACAAATATAAATTACGTTTAAATTTACAAGTGTACGTGTTATGTTAATTATTTCTATGAAATCCGGATCTCGTTAAAATATCGTATGAACACGCGACAATATTAGATACACGCAATGAAATGATATAGATCACGTGTTATTAATAAATCTTTGTTTCAAGCGCGCTATACATGTGTACTAGGTATTCTATTTTAATTGACAGTAGAATATTTCCACAGCAAAATAAATGATAAGATGACTCAGACAAAAATTGTATGATCTAAAGANGACTCAGACAAAAATTGTATGATC
Source organism: Solenopsis fugax (assembly GCA_003595255.1). Lineage (NCBI taxonomy): Eukaryota > Metazoa > Arthropoda > Insecta > Hymenoptera > Formicidae > Solenopsis > Solenopsis fugax. The sequence continues at coordinate 16,282 of QKQZ01012758.1, read as the reverse complement.
TAAAGATGGCTAATTGATAGTAAAAACAATTTTTGAAAAAATCATTTCATCAAATCACATAAGAGTTCAGTGAGGGTTTCGGTGATCATCGTACTGGTATAGAAAAAGACCGCCTCTTGTGTTCGTATACAAACTGAAAGTACAATATGTTGATGTATCAACTTTCACACTCTAGATGGAGTCGGAGATAAATATTTTCTCGTATTCAAAAGTGTACGAACAAGTGCTTATATACGTGACGGAATATCACATGATATTCCACATGTTCAATCCACTTGTCTCATCAATAAAGACTACTAAATCGAATTTTTGGAAGGTGGGATTTTACACGGAAGTGTGATACCCACACATAAATTAAGACAAACATAAATTATCAGGCAAAAGTAACTGAACCGATAAACTTAAAGTTTTTTAAAAATCGAAGATGATAAAGGAGATGAGCTGATTAGTCACGAGCTAATTTATGGTACTCTTTCTCGTATACATTTTATTACAAATTAGAAAATATAAAAATTGATGAAATTAAGTTAAGAAGTCACAATGCTAAATAGTCCACAATATAAAACGCTAAAATTTAATAACATTTTAGCTATTGAAATTAACGTAAAATACAAGAAATATCTGACGTTGACATTAGTCAATTACGTATTTCAAAGTATAAAGTATTTTGTGGAAGAGAGCGTTTCATCTCGGTATCTGTTTTGACGCGGTATAAACAAGGTCGATTGTGCGCTGTTAGACTGCATTGTCGCACAGTGAGACTCGCTCCAATATTTCACGTTATCGAGACACGATGATGTCGAGTATCAGAAGACATTAAATTCGATTATTTCTCAACGCTTAACATTCACGACGAATTAATTGCAGGGATTAACCTAACGTACAACCGATCGAAGTAATTTCGCGCGATTTATTTCGTTTTACTTATTGAAACGATAGAGAATGGAAATCATTGTTTTATTACGATATTTATTTGTGATAATAATCGATAATGATTGTTTTAATGATTAAATTCAAATTTCATATCATGCTTTTAAACATAAATTAATTATTATTTTCGGATTTGTATACTGAATTTTGATTGTATATTTTTATACGATTATATTTTAATTATTTTTTCATTAACTTAAAGTTATTAATCGTATTTAAATACTTGTCAGTTGCGTATAAATTCGACATTTCTATATCGTGTTTATGATTACATTAAAATCTTTCGCTATTTGAAATTTTGATTCACGATTGTCGAGCGAATCACATAGCTTCGTACTTTTTCCACGTTATTCTTTCATCACAGTGTTAATTACAACTAACGTCGGAAGTCGGGAATGCCGTGCGATTACTTTATTGCAGTGATTAGTAAGCGTGAACGTAATGTCTTCGTGTGTGCAATGAACGTATCTATGAGGAGGGAGAAGTGGTGGAGGAAAAGGCCTAGGAGGCATCGAGCAACGGTAGAGCAATCCTAGGGGGATAAATAAATTATTAGGATTATTGATTTATCATTTCAATTGCAAGAAAATCGATGTATCTTTATTCGATCGAGTTTTAAACAAGCCGTGCGACTCGCGCGACTTGTCGATGCAAATCACGAGCGCGGGGCCGGGGATAAAAGAGTGATTATCTTGATAAATTATTCAGTCGGGATTACCATAAACACGCGCTTTACTCTATTTCTACGGGGCGGACAGGTGCAAGATGTCTTTCTACGCGTTACACCCCTGATAAATTTCATTTTAATTATTTGGCTTATATCAAACGGTGACGCCGATCTGTTACGCGGCTCCGGTTTTAATTCGCCGACGTATTCTTACGCAACTATAAATAGCCGATCACTGTGCAATCGCTCTGGCACGACAAGAAGGCGCCGCGATGCAAATTGCAAGCCGATGATGAGATCGAAGAGTGCGATTATACCGATAAATTATTCAGCCGAATTATCATAAACACGTTCATACATATTTCACCCTTTGCAAAATAGATATCTGCAAATAACTTTCTACGAAATGTAGTCAACAATCAGCAACAAACTTGCTGTTAATCATCATCATAGGTACGTCACGACGTTATTCGAGTCCATTAAGTTTTACTACTCGATATAATCCGTTGAGTTTTTTACTTGATTTAATTCTACCATAATCGTAAGATGATGCAAATTACATCCGTATGACTTCAAATCGATGACGTTAGATTATCCCTTGACAAATCGTCTTCTGGGGAGGCCATCGTAAATGTGAACGTAAAGGGTTTGCTCTATATCTACTACACGAAGAAAATTTTCTCATAAAATTTACCCTAAAAATATATCATGAACCGTAATCGTAAGACAGCATATTGCATTTCGAAGAATTTTATGGGATTCTTTTCGATTTATTAATATCTATTACATATATTTTATATTTTAACACAGTAAAATAGTATTTAAATATTTTTAATAAACTGTAAAGTTATAAATTTCAATAATTTTAAAATATGCACAGTAGGAAACATTTTGTATGTTAAAATCGATCCTTGCTAAAATTTTGTGTTGAATTTTTAACATATCCAAGTGTTGATTTAACATAATGTGAATATGTTATTTTGTTATATATAAATTAATATTCAACATTTCTTAGTATTAAAATAACAATTTATATAAATAAATAACGTAAATGTAAAAGAATGTACAATGTATAATTCTAGCTCTATCTGTGCATGCGCAGTATTTCGAATATATTTAAAAAGGTAAAAAAAGAGCGATAATATTTGGGTGTTAATGTAAAAATATAATTATAACTTAAAGTTATTACATGTACGTTTCGGGCTTACTTGCCTCTTATCAACATATGATAGTTTACATAATTAAATTTCGTGAAAAAAAAGTAATGTAAAAGAATGTAGTTTTAATACGTAAATTCTATGATAAAAAATAAAATGTACGTATCACAATATATAATAATATTAATTTTACTGAAGAAATATGTTTCCACACTCTATTTCCAAAAAGTGTTATATTTTTTGTGCTAATTTGTTAGATAATGTTTATGTTGCTGTTTAATATTTATCTTGTGTAAAATTAACACAATTTAAGTGAGTTGTTTGAGACATACGATTAAATTTAAGACACATTTTCCAATTGTGTGGTGATACACATAACATTGTCACAAAGACATTGTTATATAATTAAATACATTGTCATATAAAGACAAATTTTGTGTACAATTATATAAAAAAAATCATGTCTCAAATTATAAAAATTTTGCCTTAAAAGTAGATAAATTTTACAATACTCTATGATAATTTCTATAAAACAGTTTAAAATATTTCGTGTATTTCATAAATTTCTATTAAAAGAAAGTAAACTAAATTACTCTAATAAAAAAGATAACGATTTTACATAATACATTGCACTCAAAAAGTGGCAAAAGTGATTTCACAAATTGACGCTTAACTGACAATTCGACATTATAAAGTGTCAGTAGCGGTCAAAACATGATTTTCAAGATTGAAATCATTTTTTATGTGAAGCAGTTTTCAGGTTTTCTCGTTATATCACAAAAACCATTTAAGATATCAAAAAACGTTCTATACAAAAGTTTTACAATAATATTACCTCTATTTATCCACGTCAATGATATAAAAAAAAATTTATATAAATACTAATTTAGTTTAGAAAAGTATTTTACATATTTTGAAATAAAATATTTTAAAAATAATTATTTTACTTTATATGAAATTCCTCCAAAAATTTATCTATATTTATATTGTGTTATTTATACCTATGTTACATTTTATTCCCTAGTGTGATACAATAATATTTAATATATTTATGTTCTTGTCAATTATAATAAAATACTTCGTATATTTTTTAATATACGCAATGATTTATGTCTGACTTCATCTAGAGTGTAAAAATTGATATAATAATACATATTATATCTAAAGATGTAATACATATTTTATTTCTATATGTATATGTTGTAAACAGTATATGTTATAATAACAACTTATGTTATAATAATATCAATTTTTCTCTCATTTCTACTCAATTACAATGTAATTAGTAGTTGATGATCTAGCGCACATGCACGATAAAGTGAATAAGAAATGCTGTGAAGAGAAGAGTATATTACATTTATTCTTTTAGATACTCTCTATCGGTTGGAAAAAGCTGCAGAGTATTATTAAAGAGAATTCAAGAGTCACTTTAAGAATTTTAATTATATACTTATATTTAATAAAATTAAATATTTTTTAAATTAGGAACTTTTTAATATATTTTATTTTAATCTGTAGCTTAGCTAAAAAAGACACTGACCTATTTATAAAAAATAAAAGTTAAAATCTCAGGAATATTTTCATTTTGGATAAAACGTCTCGCTAAAAACGAATAGTTGAGTAGATAACCGCGTAGAAAGATTATAATAGGTATATATTGTTATGTTTACATTCTTTATATGAATACTGCTATATCAACTTTCACACTCTAGATGGAGTTGGATAATAAATTTCTCGTATTTGAAAATACACGAATAATGTTATTTTAGAGATAATTTTGTGCGATTTTAACTGTTATTTGCCATCGTTAACATGTAGTTTAGAAATATTTTAAATTTTTGGAAGGTGGGATTTTACAGAGAAATTGCGGTCCGATTCGTGTTTAAACCATTATTAGCTTCATTCTATTCTTGTTTATGCCTAATGAACAATAAAAATAGAATGATGCTAATAGCACTATGAAAGTGAATCGGACCGCAGCCAGAGTGTATTCTACCCACCCACAAATTGAAACAAACATAAATTATCAGACAAAAGTAACTCCGATAAACTTGAGTTTATTTTCAAAAACCGAAAATAATAAGAAAAAGCTGAGATTAGTCGAGCTAATATGCATCGCACTTTCTCTCTTATAGTTCTAGTATGTATATATTAAAAATTAGAAAATTTACAAATTGATAAAATACAGTTATGAAATAGAAACGTTTCGATTTTAAAAACAGTCATCCTCAGTGTGCTGATTGAAATAATGATTACAAGTAATGAAAGTTAAAACAGGATTTAAATACAAATTTAAAGTTATCGCACGTAGAGATAATGATTATATTGCCAGAATAATATTTGGATATAAAAAGACAATGTAGTACATGTTAAAGTATGATAATATGAATGAGTCTCTAAGATTTTTATAAGATAATTTTCTTCTAACAGGCACAATAATTTTCAAAATTACTGTGTCTGTCCAATATCCGATGTTTCAGTACCTTACTATCAATTTGAAATACCGATCTTGATTTATGACAGCACAATTCAGAATTCTGGCATCAATCACTTATCTCTACCACTTTAATTGCATGATCAAAAAGAAACCTATAAAATGAAAAACTTGTTCTTACTAGTTCAGTCTCTTTCGCTTAATAAGAATTCGTTTATTTCAATTTAATCATGGCAGATATACGTAAAATTTGTTTCGTTACAAAACAATGTAAACATATATGCTACGATATCAAAACATTCTAAAATTAATTTACATGCATTTTTCAAGATAAATACTATGAGAAATTTACACTTTGCAATTGAGAGTTCTTATAAATAAAATAGAAACATTGTCATATAAAGACAAATTTTGTGTACGATTATATAAAAAAAAATTGTCTCAAATCATAAAAATTTTGCCGTAAAAGTAAATAAATTTTACAATATTGCATGATAATTTTTATAGAACAATTTAAAATATTTCGTGTATTTCAAAAATTTCTATTAAAAGAAAGTAAAATAAATTACTCTAATAAAAATGATAACGATTTACCATGATACACTGCACTCAAAAAGTGGCAAAAATAATGTCACAAATTGACGCATAACTGACAATTCGACATTATTATTTGTCTATTTGTAAAATGTAACTTTGTCAAGATAGTTTTCCATTTCCCTGAATCGCGAGAACGAACATCGGATAAAAGCTGATAGTATCTTGAACAGTTTATCATCATCTGCCAAATCGAGGGTGCTTTTCTTTGCCCTGATATTCATGATCCACCATCGAGCACTCGACTGGTATTCACGGGAACAAAGGAAACTACGCGGGCAAAGCGGAGCCGAAAAATCTCGTTTCGCCGTCGAAGAAGTGCCTTCTCGTGATTGTGCGTGCGAGTCCTCCCTTAACGGAAGCCACGCTCTCAGGCACTCGTGAGGCATTCGAGTGCTCTGAGAATTTTCTTTCTCTGCCTATGTGCTCAGAATGGGAAGTCACAGAGTCGGATCAACGATTCTATGTCCGAGAAATGAAGGGTGATAAGTTCAAAAAGACCAAATACAAAATTCAGATTGCAATTCGGAAAATTCGAAAAAATTCCATTAATTATAGAATGAATAATGGCGTTATATTTAACGCGAATATTGAAACGTTCGTAACATAGGAAGTCCGGTTGAATAAAAAAATCAATATAATTTTATATAAATTTATTAATTCTAAAAGAAATTTGGCTCAATCTCAATGCAATCGCAATTCATATTATAAGAGACAGGTAAAAAATGAACAAAAATATAATGATGTAAATTATAGAGTAGTCCCATCAAAAAAAACAAGTTGTCCATGATTCAATCTATTAATTAATAGGAGCTTTAATAATCTAATAAACCCATTCTATTATACGTATCATACATCATCCGTGTTTATTGGAAATGATTGAAGCTCACGTGAGTTTTGCTAATTAATAACACCGTATGTCTATTTACGGACATTTCGAATAAGACTGTAACAATTAACATGAGAATATTTTTATGTCTGCCTTCATCATCATCTTTTAATAAATTGACACGACTACTGATGAAAATTTCAAGATGCTACTTCCCATACAATTTTTCAATCACATCACTGCAAATAATTGAACGAAGACATTGAAAAATCGTTTCAAAGAAACATAAAGTTTTAATGCATTTGTATAAGCGACTTGACTATAGTTAAATTTAATTTTTTTTCATTGTTAATAGACAAGCTTTCTGTATGTTTGATTTTCTGTTAATTTTTAAAAAGATATTTTGTATTATTTACATTGTTTTTTTGAAGATAAATTTTAAAATACTGAAGAAGGGCAAGTGAGCCCGAAACATTCATCTCATATTAATCTTATTAATATGAGATAAATGTTTAATTATAATAATTTATATCATTATATTTTTGCTCCTTTTTGACCTATCTTTTATTAATTCTCTCATTTCTTAAATTAAAAAGACTGTTAAAGTACAAACGTAAATAAATAAATTTCAATTTGATTGAATTTATCAGCATTTAATTTATTTTAAAAATTATCCACATATACGAGTATGTGCATAAGTGCAGGTTTTACCTTGAAAATTCATTTTTTTTAAATATACATTCTTCTGCTTCTCAAATACTGACTTTTGGACATTGAAACGAGTGTCAGAAATGAGATTTCGTGATGCGTTTACTAATTTGATAATATCGGGTATTATACATTGGTGAATCCAAGAGAGAGAGGGACTAACCTGTTATTAAATTAACCTTCGTCAAGACTTGTTATTAAATTAAGCTTCCAGCGATCGTGTACGTGTAGCGCAGTTAATAATAGATAATTTTATGATCAATGTAAGCAGAATGTAAGCAAGCTCTGTTTCCTTTACGTTTCAAAATACGTACTTTGTACATTGCAACGCACTCACACTCATTGCGAAAAGTGTTGAATCATATTACGTTATTTAGTGATACCGATGAATCGCGCCTGTTCCCCGATTCGACATGTAATACACCATTTTATGATGGATCTTACTCTCGTAACTTTCCTCCGAGATAAATTGCTGTAGCACACAGTTTCGCGATAAAACCGACCCTGGTAGGAAATAAACGTCAGACCATTAAAGCGAGGCCACGCGAATGTATATCTGCGGCAAAATAATAATAACTCGAGGGCGAACCCTCCTTTCGGGCTTCCCTTGTGCAGAGGGAGAAAAGCACGAGACGGACGTAAGGGACGTGGGAGGCACAACTTCAAAAAGGGAAAGAGAAAGAAAGAGAGAGGGAGAGTCGTCGCCAAGTACGCGTGTGTTCATTTACGTATGTAGAGGAGAGTTACCGTACGCGTACCACGTAAGGTATTTTTTATTTTATTTCGCATTTGGTGCTGTTTTGGATGCAAAGCAAAGTTCGAAATTAGTAGCTCGACGTTTCACTCATCTATTTTTACGTGCTAAATCTTTCAGTAATAACAAATTAATTTGTTATAAGCTTTTCTGTAACATACTACGAAAGGTGTGATTTAGATTTAGAAAACCGGTCGCCTAAAGTGTACCTGTGATCTCTTAAATCGTATTGTCTTTGAAAATATCGAATTTATTAATTAAAATAATTAAGAATGCAAGCATTAACTAATATTTATTTTATTAATAATTTATCAAAAAAGCGATCAAATATTCAATAAATTAATAAACAACAATGATAAAAAGGTAAAAATAAAACTAATTTGAATTTGTTTTTGTAATTGACATATTTTTATTCATAGCAACTACTATTTTTAATAGTTTTACTATTATCACTTATTAATTATATTAATGTCATTTCTTATAGCATTTGTAATGACACGAATTAAGAAACTGATAAAGTTTATAAGAATATCGATTTAATTTTTATAATAAGTATATATGTCGTAGGCAAATAGTTATTTTAGGAAAATATTATAGTATCTGACTAAATGCTATCTGCCTGGTCAAATAGCTTAGAATTGAAAATTATACAATTTTTGTGTTTTTAAAGCAGGCATCTTGTGTTTTTATTTCTTTACTTTAAAAACACAAAATGCCTCCTTTAAAAACACAAAAATTATTAATTTTTGGGTTTTTAAAGCAGACATTTTGTGTTTTTAATGCTAAGCTATTTGACTAGGCACTCAGGCAGATAGCATTTGCCTATAGTCAGATACTATTTTTCTAAAATAGCTATTTGCCTACGACATATATATGTATATATGTATGTACAATGAATATAAAATATTCTATAACAACCTTTCTTTTATGAAGATATAACAATTCAAAATAAAATTACATAATAACGTTATTATTAGCTATATAAGTTGATAAAAAATTTATATCAAATGTACCTGATTTTCTAAAATGCTTATAGCAGGCACAAAACAAAATGAGACTTGTTGAATTTTTGTTTATATTACTTATTTTTTATTTATTTTTTATTTTTGCCACTAAATGTTGCCTACACAGAAAAAAAATTAATATCAAATCAACAATTCATTGTTTCATATATAAGCAAGAATATAAAATCTTAGAAGAATTTATAATCTTAAACAGACATAATTTGCTTACATGGAGAAAATTTTTCTCTTCACGTAAGCAAATTATGTCTGATTAAGATTATCAAATTCTTCCAAAAAGATTTTATATTCTTGCTTATATATGAAACAATGAAATTATTGATTTGATACTCATTTTTTTCTGTGTATATAAGCTAAAAATGGAAATTATTGAATAGATACGCCTTAGTAGACCACTACGCATTCAGCAACTTTCCCCTACGCGCGTATACGTGTTTACGTGGCTCTTTCCGCGTATCGCTCTCGCACAGTACATAGTTTTATCGACGATGCCGATGGATCGGGGGGAAAAAGAGCGATGTAAACGCTGTATGTAAAGGGTTACGGGCGGATGGGTAATGACGGCGGTTAAGACCGTCCGCGAAACCAGTTCGGTTTATTTCTGCGAGTTATCGTAGGGAAGCGCGGAAAGCGCCGCGCAGCACCGCGCGCGGACAAAGTCGTCTCGCGTCTGCTTTGCTCGTGATGTAAATTCCACGGCCGTGTAATGACTGTCGAAGTACGCGCGCTTCGTCGATCACTAGCGAAGCGATACGTCGCGTCGTCGGCGCGTCGTGTCGGAGCGAGACGTCGTAACTTTTACGTCTTAACATTCGTTCGCATCCCGATCTACCGGTTGATACATATATAATCGTGTTTATATCCTGTAACTTTATTTAAATGTGGAGTTAAGTAGATCTCTCGCCTCATTATTCACGGAAGGTACGCGAATTCTCTTCGCAGCAATTTCGCTGAATCGCTTTTATGCCGATGTTTCTCAACACGTTTGATTTACCGATTAACGTGATTTGTTGAGGCGAAAGGATCTCGAGGTCGTAAATTTGTGCAGCTCGTTAATTCGAATAACGAGTATTTCGATTAATTATAATCCCCCGGCTCTTTATAATCGTCGTCGTGTATTTTGATATTTCCTGATGGAGCTACGCGAGTAATAATACACTACCGCAGCTCGCATTACGGTCGCTTTTTTGCCTCAGTTTGTCCTTTCACCAGATTAAGGGACTTATGTTCGACAAAAAGACGATACAAATAAATGGTAAACGGTATCGTTGCTCTCTGGTATCGACGCAATAATTTTCGAGCGATATACGGTTCGCAATACACATTTAAATACAACTGGCAGAGTTAACTGCAAATTATAGTATATTCAAAAATTCACACAACCACCATTAATAATGAAATAAAATTTACAAGAGCAATTTATAGGCTTGAAGTAAAATTTATTAGCCTATGATCTGTTTAAGTAAAAATGCAGAAAATATAAACGGTTTTGTATTAAAAAAAAAAAAATAATGTAAGAGCTTACAAAGGTCCGAAAAATTTGCGACAATTAAATAATTTAAGTTTTAAATTATTTAAGTGTCTTTCTATTCATTGTTTATATATTGCTTTTTTACATTAATCCAATACCTTGAAAAAAAACTGATAAAATGTTATATACAACTGATTATTATATATCAGTAATTGATGATATTTCATCAGTCAACTGATATAGTAATTATCAGTTGCTAATACAGTAATCAGTTTATTGAAACACTTATCAGATCTTTTTGTAAGGGTATACTTCATTGTTTCTAAATTTCTAATTTTTTAATGTATTTTATAGAGAATATGATGAACACGACGATATTCAAGTAACTAACTGCTCGAATTAATGACGGGAATACTATATTGAGCAAACATATAATGCTTATATATATAGTATAACAATCTATTGTTACAGTATTATTGCATACGGTACACAAATATTTATAATAACGTTCCATTTTGGTAATAATCTTTGAAAATACACGGTAGACGCTAATGTGTCAAATTATTCAGTGTGAAATCACATGCAGATATTAATATTACTCAGCATTCTCAAGATTTGCACTTATTTAATTATATATAAATGTAAACTTTATCTATACATTAATTTATGTAAATCTTTACGTATATAATTAACTTTATGCATATATTCTATGTAACATAATTTGGAGAATATAAAAAGCATTTTTTAAACAAGAAGTAATAAAGAACTTTATATATCTAAAGTATTTTAAACAATCATATTTTGATAAATTATTTTTTAAAATTTCTTGATATTAAATTTTTTGTATATTAATCTCCTAATTTTGATATTGCTAATGTAGTCTGATGTAATAAACAATATTTCTTATTCAAATGTTTTTTACTATTTTTGCAAATCATTATTTTATATAACATTATCCTACAAATGTGTAAAAAAAATTATATTAAATTTATATGTAATTATAATACCTTTTTATTAATTTACAAGTACAATTGTTTACATTTACAAATATAAATTACGTTTAAATTTACAAGTGTGTTATGTTAATTATTTCTATGAAATCCGAATCTTGTTAAAATATTGTATAAACACGCGACAATATTAGATACACACAATGAAATGATATAGATCACATATTATTAATAAATCCTTGTTTCAAGCGCGCTACACATATATGTGTGTGGACTAGGTATTCCATTTTAATTGACAGTAGAATATATCCACAACGAAATAAATGATAAGATGATTCAGACAAAAATTGTATGGTCTAAAGGTGGCTAATTGATAGTAAAAACAATTTTTGAAAAAATCATTTCATCAAATCACATAAGAGTTCAGTGAAGGTTTCGATGATCATCGTACTGGTATACAAAAAGACCGCCTCTTGTGTTCGTATACAAACTGAAAGTACAATATGTTGATGTATCAACTTTCACACTCTAAATGGAGTCGGAGATAAATATTTTCTCGTATTCAAAAGTGTACGAATAAGTGCTTATATACGTGACGGAAACATCATATTACCTCTTTTTCATTTGTCGATAGTAATTTTTTATTTTGGTTTTTCGAATTTTTGGAAAGTGGGATTTTACACGAAAGTGTCCCACACATAAATTAAGACAAACATAAATTATCAGGCGAAAGTAACTGAACCGGTAAACTCGAGTTTTTCAAAAATTGAAGATGATAAAGGAGAGCTGATTAGCCCCTAGTTAATTTATCGTACTCTTTCTAGTATACATATTACAAATTAGAAAATATTAAATTTACAAGAGTACATTTTGAAACGATCGTGGGAATGGTAACAATATTTTAATAAAGTATAAAAATATTTTAATGACACACTGAGGATAGCAATTCTTGCTATTCTGAAAGTTATGTTAATTTCCAAAATACGTCTAGAAATAAAGTTCTGTCACGAAGCATTACATCCTGCCGAGTTTAAGATTTTAATGGCATGGCGCGTCGCCGTTTAAGTGTACCTCGACGACTGTACCATCGCGTAAACGTGTTGCGTGCGCGTATGCGCTCGGATAAACCGAGCCACCGAGGGTCTTTCCGTTTCGGGAAACATACCCCGAGCACTGTTTGCACACTACATCGGTTCGTTCTCTTTCCCGGTTCGTTTTCTTCCTTTTCCACGGACGCACCTTAAAGCGGCGATGCGTTTCCCTCTCGCCCGACACGTATCGCGTGTATTTACGAGCGTATTTGCGAATACGGCTCTTGCGTGTAATTTAGACGTTGCAATGAGAGACTCCTCGAGCGAGTTACAACACCGGCTGCGACGACGCAAGGTGTGGGCTGTTCTTCGAAAGAGTCGGCTAATCTAGTATCGCGGAACTCCCCATATAAATTTTTTGCTCGTGCAACGCGACATGCGAAAGTAAAATAAACTTAACGTGCAACAGAGACCTTCATTTCGATGATTCGAGAGACGGAACGTAGGAGGAGACGGCACATCGCGAGGATACGGTTGAAGCGAAACAGTTCTCTCGATTTCTTCCAGCAATTTCGCCGTTGTCTCGTCGATCGCGATAGGACGATCCGCCTCGCGTTTCTTACAATGCGAACAATACGATGCACCGGCGACCACGTATTGTTGGCCACGCCAACGAAAGGAAGTAACTTTCGCAGGAAATGACCTTTCCATTCGTTGGGATGACGTGCCGAGAACGAGCGGACGATCGATCTGTTTTTCGCGGACTGTTAAAGCCGAACGAGGATTTCGTCGTCGCGACGTCGACGATAAAAGCAACGCCGACGCGGAGGAATGACCGATCGCACTATCGATACTTCCAAACGAGATGGAAGAAACCTCGCGAAATTTTACGGCGGACAGACTCGACGAAGGAATTACGTTAAGCTCGAGAAATTGCCCTCGGCAGACTATAAAATGTAGTATTGGATTAACGAGCAGGAGAGATTCGAGAGAAGCTGAATGAAGGAAAAACAGGCATATTACTTTTGATTAGAAACTTGTTCGACAATTTTTTTCTTATTTCATTTGTTAAAGCGTTCTGTATGAACTGTATGAGAGAATTGTTGTATGTGTGTGAACCGATCAGCTCTGCTAAATCGTTTAACACTTTAAAAAAATCACAACTGATGTTATTCTCTGATCAGTTTATTTAGCCGATAATGTAATCAATTTTATACAACTGAATCTTTATATTTCCATAAAAGGTTTATTGTGTAATATTTTATATACATTGTACACCCAAAGAAAAATTATGTTTAAATTAATGAAATCGTTTCTTTAACACGAGTTTTTTTTAAATTGAAGGGAAAATATCTTTAAGAAAAATAAAAATTTATTTGATTTCAAGAAATGACATTATCAACCTTTTTTAAATTGAATACATTATTTGTTTAAATCATTATTTTATATTTTTTAATTATATATTGTATAACTTAAATATATTATTTAATTTTAACGAATAATTTTTTAATTTAAAGGAACTACTGACAGAAATGTAAGAAATAATTTGTTCTGCAGAATTAAAATTATATTCCTTTTATTTAAAAAAAAGTCTGCGTTGCATAACCAAATTATTTCTTTAATTCTAATAAAAGAAACAACCACACTGAGAAAAAAATTACTAATTTTAGTAAATATTGCTTAATATATTCTAAGAAAAATATTTACTAATTGTAAATAAATATTTATTTAGTAAAAAGACAATTAATTAAATTTTACTATCGGTTTTCTTTTATTAAGTAAATATTTTCTTGCAAGTACACAAGCAAATTATTTACTAAAATTTAGTAAATTTTTTTTCTCAGTGCAAAATATGTTTTCAAATAAAAAAAACTTTTCTTTAAGCGTATAGCAATGTACAAATTTCTTTAATTTAAACAAATTTGTTTACTCGAAGAAACTCTTCTCTAAATATATATATATATATATATACATATTTGCAATTATTATAAAGATTAAAACGATATTTTTATAACATCCATTAAATTTTAGTACTATACACCGCAAATTTTATTATAATACAATAAATTATATTATTGTAAGACTGATAAAAAATAATAATATAGAGCAAAACTAATAATTGATATAAATAAAAATATGCCAAATGCAAAAAAATGCAAGACAGTTTTTTTCCGATATCCATTTTCATTATTGTTATTTACTATATTATATTTGACTTTTTTCCCCGATAAATTATTAAAATAAGTATTTTAAAGGCAATTAATGATGCCTTTTAATTCATAAAGTCGATGTTATCATAAGCGATACGTTTTAAGAGATCTACACGTACGATTTGGGCAGCCAGTTGCTAAAAGATTTACAATTAGGCTTATAATAGAAGTGTGCGAATAATTGGAATTCAAATCGATTCGATGCGATTTGTTTTCGAATCTGAAAGATTCGAATACAAATAGTTCGAGAATTGCAATTCACCTTTGTATTGTTGATTCTTTTGAATTCTTACACCAAGAAGTAGCTTTCTTCGAACATCATAATAATTGTCAGAATTGCTATTATATGATATTTCAATATTTTAATATTAACTTCGAATGTCAATTCTGATTTATGATACACAATTCGGAATTCGAGCATCCAAGCGACTCACCCATATTACGTTAATTACATGATCGAGAGACCCGAAAAATAAAGAATTCGAGTTTATCAGTTCATTTACTTTCGATAGTTTAAACATTTTGAATTATCTTTGATTGTACATGTAACATGGATGAGTCTCTTGAATTTTTAAACTAAGAAGTAGTTTTCTTTGAACACAGATAATAATCGTCAAAATTGTTATTATCCGATATTTCAATATTTTATTATCAATTTAGAATGACGATCCTTATTTATGATAGCACAATTATATATATGTTATTTTTAACTGCTAATTTATGTTTGTTTCAATTTGTGGGTGAGTAGAATACACTCTCTATAAAATCTCACCTCCAAAAAATTTATTTCTAATTACGAATGTTATAAAAATATCATAATGAATTAAGATGGATTTATAAAAACATGCTATGAATATGAAACTATTATGAATGAAGAAATCGTACAAAATTACCTTTTAAATAGCATTGTTCGTGTATTTTCGAATACGAGAAATTATTGTCCAACTCCATCTAGAGTGTAAAAGCTGACATAACAATATATATATACTTAAAAACATATAATGAGTACACAAGGACTCTCAAAATTTAAACAATAAAAAATAATAACAAAGGCCAATGAGAGTCAGCGCGGATAACAATGCTTTCCTTTCCTTTCCTTTTCTTTTATTTGCGATTATTAACCCTTAAACACACCGATTTTGTAAAATACGGAAACACATTTGCGGGTCTGAGAGACTTTTTCAACTTTGAGAAGTTATAACTTTGATTAAAATCAATATTTTTCAACAACTTTTTTTTTCAAANACTTTTTTTTTCAAATAAAAGTTCAGAATCTCAGAAATATGACTGCACAATCGGAATTGCCAAAAAATAATTTATTGTGAAGTTATAAAGAAAAAATCATTAAGCAAAAATGAGAAATTTGTCAAAAATTTACTTGTCCTTCAAAAAATCATATCTTCGCAAAAGTAAACTTTTAAGGACTTTTAAATACGGCGTTTTAAAGCTAAAGAGTCATATTAAAAAAAAAAAAATTGGCATTGTCATTGCTTTTAAAAAGTATAATTATGTAACAAAGAGAAAA
>QKQZ01012748.1:0-10468 GCA_003595255.1 Solenopsis fugax | reverse complement strand
TGTCAATAAGTAACACGATGAATAAGAGTTATTTTAACTTAAAATTTAGAATGGACTTTCTGGTACATGCAAAAATGTTAAAAATTTTTTACTGTGTATAACGATGATTAATTAGATCAAACGCGTTGAAGAGGGAAAAAAAAAAGACAGAAAGTCACCAACGAGACTTCACTGAAGAATTCGAAAACATGTATAGTCCCGGCGGAATTCGAAATGCCCGTTTACGTCTGCGAAAAAGCAAATCTGGACCGGACGGATCCAGTTGCGTGCAAGTCCACGTTGTCACGGGTTAGAACCAACTTCGTCGCGGATCCGAGGTAAACTGTCGTTCTCGCGGAGAGGCCGTTGGCGCAAGATTGGCCGGTAATATCTTGCGACTTTGGCCGGGAAAGAAGCCTTGTCTATTTTAACGGGCCAGAGAGAGGGAAAGAGAGGGAGAGAGAGGAACCGACGAGCAAAAGACGTATGAGAGAGGGAGTGTCGGTGGTGAGAGGGTTAACGGAGGAGAGGGACAAAAGACCTCGTACAGAAAGGCCGGCTCTTACACTCCGCTCTTTATTTCGAGATACGAGACTGAACCGACGAACGGGACACCGAAGACGCAATTTATTTGCGGACCTTCGCAAACTAGTGACATCTCACGAACCGATGCTCTTCACTATCGGAAATTAATTTGTGAACGCTCAAAGAAAAATTGACGAAAATTCTTGAAGGCCAAGGACGTTCTGTTGGGACCTTTTCATCTCGATTCTTCGAGCACAAATCTTTTTTTTTTTTTTTATTGTGATTTGAATGTACATATCAAAATAATGATTGCCATCATACTTGAAATCGACTCAATACCTTTCACTATCGGGAATTAATTTGCGAACGCTCAAATTCTTGAAAAACGAGAACATTGATTCTTCGAACATAAGTTGTTTTTCTCTTTTTTTTTTAAATTATGATTTGAATGTACATATATATCGAAATAATAATTTTCATCATACTTGAGATCGACTCAATACCTTCCACTATCGGGAATTAATTTGCGAACGCTCAAATTCTTAAAAAACGAGAACATCGATTCTTCGAACATAAATCGTTTTTCTCTTTTTTTTTAATTATGATTTGAATGTACATACATATATATCGAAATAATAATTTTTATCATACTTGAGTTTGACTTGATACTTTCCATTATCGAGAATTAATCCGTGAATGCTTAAATCCTTGAAGAATGAGGACATTCTACACGGATCATTTTAATCGGTTCTTCGAATACAAATTGTTTTCCTCTTTTTAATTGTAATTTGAATGTACATAACGAAATAGTAATTGTCATCGTACTTGAGATCGAACTGATGCATTTCATCATCAGGAATTAATCCGTAAATGCTCAAATCTTTAAAAAACTAGGACCTCTTTATCTCGATTTCCCGAACAAAAATCGTTTTTCTCTCTTTTTTAAATTGTGATTTAATTGTGAGAATAATTGTTATCATGCTTCAAATCGAACTGATGTTTTGCACTATAATCGGAAATTAATCCGTGAACGCTCAAATCCTTGAAGAACGAGAACATTCTATTCGGATCATTCTACTCGATTTTTTGAACATAAATAATTCCTTTTTTTTCTGAAAATCGTGATTTAAATGTACATATCGAAATAGCAAATAGTGTCATTGTATTTAACATCGAAATGTTTTTCATTATCGAGAATTAATCTGTGAATGCTCAACGGAAAATTGTGTGAACCGAAATCCTTGAAGAACGACGATGTTTTATTGAGAATATTCCATTTATTTCTTCGAATATAAAACATTGATTCCTTTTTTCCGAAAATTGCGATTCGAACGAATATATCGAAATAAAAATTGTTAGTATAATACTTGACAATTTTTAACGAAATACTTGTCCGAGAGCAGTATCCCTGTATCACATTTTCTTTTAGAGACAAAGGCTTGATAGTGTGTTTATTGCATAATCTTTGCAATGATCTCGCGACACTGTTACTGCCGTCGCTATTTGTATTGTATTAGTATGTGAGAAGAAGTATCGCTCATGATGACGTTAAGACTGGTATTGTCATCACCATTGCATGTTGAATTGGCTCACATAGGAAAACGACAGTGAATAGCTCGCGTCTCGTCGCTTCGATGGATCTCGAGATATTCAAGTACGCGTGTACGAAAGTAACCCAGAAAATACATGCACTTTCAACGTTTCACATTACACATTACAATATTATTCTCGATTAATCAATTTTCTTTCTCTATTTAAGTAATATAGCATTGCCAATAAAACAAGCGCCAGGGTGAGTTAGTCAATCGAAACTTATAAAGTGCGACACATAAAACACAAAACGCAAAAATTTGACATATCGAGATGCGATATATTCTGATTTTACTGTAAACTAAATAAATATCTATAACGTCCGTAACGAGTAACTTATCTATACTTATCATTTGTTTTTCATAGAATTCATCTCAAACGTAAAACACAATAAAATATAAGTAAAACAGAATGTATGATCTACAAATATGTACATTTTTACGGATCAACGAGAAACAATTTAAGTTTCTACATTGAAAAAAAAGACTGGTTATAACTATCAAATATTTGGTCAATGCAATCAAAAATAATTTTACTTTTCTAAATATTTAGTAACTTATACCAGATTTGATAATACTTACTAAACATTTAGAAAAATAAAATTATTTTTTGTTATACAGTAGAGCCTCCCATATCCGAAGTTCCATTATCCGAATATTCTAATATCCGCCAAAAAGATATGGGATCCGTAAATGTGTAAACAAATGTTAATTTTGTTTTCTTTACGTAAAGAATTTAAGTTTTTTGAATATATGAAGTCCTTTTTGTTAAAAATTTAAGTTTCTGTTTAAATAAATAAAATTTAATGTAAAAATGTGTTTATTCTATTATCCGAAAATTCCCTTATCCGAACAATTTTGTCTCCCTATTATTTCGGATATGGGATGTTCCACTGTATTGACAAAATATTTAATTGATACTATTTCACTATACATTTGGTAGTTATAACCAGTCTTTTTTTCAGTGTATCTTCCTCTCTACGTAATAATTTCAAAATTGCGTAGCAAGATACGTAAAACAAAAGAGACGAAAAGTCGAGCCCAAGCAGGACGAATGGTAACACGTGCGTGTACCAGTTTTAACAGTGTGTGCATTTTTTTTCTTTTCTTTTTTTTTGTGTTTTATGCGGTCCCAGCGTAACGCGAAAACGGTTGCATATTAATGAATCGTTGAGTTAACGTCATCGCGATGTGCACCGTTGGCGTTGGCGTTGTGAATGCGTGTTTCTGGCACGGGCCCTGCATCATCGGGCTGGTTGACACGAGGCTTGTAACACTCGCCGTGGATTTGCATAGATATTGGCAGATCGGACTGCCGGAGGAACGGAAGGCTGGCTGCGCATGATTGCGGTTCCTAAACGGATCGCGCGGACAGATCGAATCCAATAAAGGCGCTAAATCACGTGTGCGCCGCAGAAATGGCGAAGCATAGTCGTTCGCAGAATGAAGTCGAAATATTGCGGTCGCCTTGCAAGAATGAGCGTAATAACAATCTTTTCAAGGAAATATTCTTGCAATCCTGATACCTTGCATGGACTGTGATAAATTTCATAGACGGTGAAGAGTTCAGCGTTGTATTATTGAAAACAAAAAATAAATGAAAGAAGCTTACATCTTATACTTCAATAAAGAATATTTCCTTTCTGTTTTATCACAAACTGATAAGAGTCTTGTTGCATTATTTAAAAGTTAATTAGTAAGTTAATTAGTAGGTTTGTTCAAAAACGGACAAATCAGAATCTTATAGGAATTACCAGATTACAGTAAAGTCTATAAAACGTTCTGATCATAAAATCTCGAGTTTTATAATAACCAGAAATTCTTGGTTTCATCAAAACGCATTTAATCATATATGTCTTGCTGATAATAAAATTATTTTTCTCAATACTTATTCCACAGCTTGGACTTATTACCGATGTTTTTCGCAATATTGAATTGCGAGTAATCGCATTTAAAAGATATTATTTTAAATGCGATTACTTTAGGTCTTCCAGAGAAAGGCTGAACTAAGAAAAAAAAAAAAAAAAAGAAAGTGCAAGGCTAGCATAGTTTTTTATAGACCGAGAAGCAATTAACATGCATATTATTTAATTAACATCTATCTTATGGAAATCACGGTTTTATGAACACTTGTCCGTCATACTTATTAAATCGCTTCCTGCAAACTAGAGATCTTAACGGGATTTATATAATACCCTTGTTGTGAAACTCGAGCGCTAAAACAAATTTCATTTTCGAAGTAGATCGAAGATATTTTATGGAGAGCCATAAAATATATCGTAACAGTAGACCTCGTATTTTACATGCGAATTAGTGATATAATTTTTAAGCGCAATCTACCGATGATTGCGAGGAAGCGGAAGATCGAATGGATATTTCCGTTGATTTTCAAGCGTTGCTTGTACCCTTTTAATATCGCGTCACACTAATGAAAATTTATAGAGCGCAATAATTGCGGTAATGGAGTTCATCGAGGAAAGCATGTTCCACCGCATGCCACGCGAATTACAACTCTGCTAACGTTTAAAAATGTTTCTTTATATGTATGCTAGATTTCATGTATGATTCTTTCGCAACAACGATTGAAATATCTACAAAATTCCGCATACTAAAATAAAAATATATAGCAATCAATCCGCTGCTGTAGAAATACTTGCAGAAAGTCATTTTAAAACCAGTGTTTCGCGTCTAATTATTTCGTCATACAAATCAATATTCATTTCTGATTGAAAAAAATACTCATTAATTATTTTAATAATTGGCTCGAGTAAATTCCTTTTCGTTTGTTAAGCAATGTCAATTTTCCGCAAACGCTCATGAATTATTCGGTGACGGTATTTATTACCGTACTCGCAACATCTTCATACGTGCAACCATTCATTATGCACGCTTCAAAATCATTATGCTTGTCTTACGAACAATTATAAGGATACGCGAGTCGCACGTTACCGTTTTCATCGCGCACGTAGAAAGGCTCGCCGTTCTCACATTTATATAAACGATTCGTTATCCGGCGGACAGGATTATCTTTCATCTAGAAACGAGGCGCGCGAATTTCGGAAATTTTTATTTGGCGAGCACGCGAACGCTTTTAGCGACGGATATTGGCGAAAGCATTCTGGGGTCGCGCAGTAACGAGAAGCGAGCGAGCTCTGCAGATTAGGCAGCAAAAAGCTGTCTTAGCTAAAGCGGCCGTGTACAAAGGCCATAATGGGCACAATGGCAACGAAACAGAGACGAAGGCTCCAACGAGATGAAGTGGATCCGACGGGATCCCGATCTCGCGTTTTCACCTTCCGGCTCTCCCCCATCGTTTCGCAGCGTCTCTCCCGTAAGATTACTCGAATCTCGAGGCGTATTGCCGACGGCATTCACAACGCTGCTCGTCATACGTTTTCCGCACAACACAGTACGCTTGCTATAGAATTATTTCAATGCGACTATTTAACCCTCTCCTAGTTGGAAATTTAATGAGTCCGCCATTCAGAGGGGACTACGTCGCGACTATGCGTCAGATTTACTATTGATCCCGCCCGTAGCGCAGGCCAATAAAATCACAATGTAATATAGTATTCAAAGAGAGAGAGAGAGAGAGAGAGAGAGAGAGAGTGTATCATCCAAATGAGATTTCAGGCAAAATATACTCAACAATCGCTACAGCCGCGAGCAATGAAAATATCAGAGACTTTTTCCCCATTGAGAGCTATTTCTGAGTGTAACGAAATTTACTTCGTATTTTTAAAATCGATTAAAACATCGCAAACCTCAAAATACGGAATAATATTATACCTCGCTCGGAGCGCGATTGAACGCGAACTAATTCATTTAGAAGGGAAAACGTAGACGCGATAATGAAAAAAGCAAGCCAACATACGCAGCACAAAAGCAGCCATCAAATCAACTCGCATTAAACGCAATTACGTGAAGCAGTTGATGTGTGCATAGAGTTAATTGCCGTTAGTTTTATCCGGCAAATTGATCGAACTACCCTTACTTTAAGTATCTCTGTCCATCATGTATCCCCTCGAGGTCGAACGTATCAGCTCTGATAAGCTGCATCTGTTACATTGCGTATTATCAAAATCTAATCGTCCAATAGAACCGACATTTAACCGTTTCTAGTAGAAATGCATGATTTTGTATGCAACACGCGCGAAACGGAAAAATGGATGTTTTTCCAATATTTTCCTTTCGGCATTACGTACGGATGACATAACGGAGATGTAACGAGAAATTTTAAAGACACAAGAATGAAATATCTCATAAGTCTGAAATATCGACAATATTGACAACGAATCTAAAATAGGAGTGCAACGCGCAATTTTTACAAAAGCACGTACGCTGTGTGCGTCAAACGTATGAAACTCCATAGAAAGCTTAAACTTATACGTTCATATACCCATCGGTATTGCACATTCGAAGTATTGAAATATCTAGCTACTGTAAAAAAATCTGAACTAAAATATTTTTTCTTCCCTGGAAAACTATTCTACTTCCCAATCGGCAGACAATATTTTTGTAACTATTTTTTAAATATTTAAAAAACGTATATAATGAAAAATAAATGTTTAAAAAAACATCTGTTGATTGGGCGAAGGAATTGAAAATTACATTTAATTGCTAATTAATCTAAAATTAATTCATTAGCTACTACAATAAGTCATCTTCCATTTTGTATTGTTATTAATCATTTCTCTATTGTATAAAATAAGAATCAATTAATAAGATAGTTTTAGTTTAATTTTATAGTGTTTTTTTATAGTTTTTGAGCTGCGATCTTCTTTAAGACTCCGAAAATCTGAACTTCGTTTTCACTCAAAAAAATTGTCTTGTATGTACAGTCACCATTTTTTGGCTGCAAAAAATTAACTAAGGTAGATAAATGATTAGCAAATATTGTGATATCGCATATATTTGATATATGTATAACCAATCTAAATAACAGAGACAGAGTTTATATTTGAACTTTTGTGAAATTTAGAAAGAAAATTTTTCTGTGGCTCCTATTTTTTGTTAAAGCTAAACATACTTGTTATAAAATTTAACTGTATAATTAGCAATGAGACCTAAATTTTATAGGATTGCTAAAATGTTGCTGCTATATAAATTCTATATGTAAGAAACAATACTTTAGTAAATAGAAAAAATAACGATAAATTTTTGTTGTGACACCTAAAATCTAGTTACATTCAGCAAAATATTTTTTTGAGTGTTGTCAATAGCAAAAAATCAATTTTGAAAAATGATTGTTATGAGCGTACTTAAGGTTGAAAGAAAGAAAAATCTTTGTGCCACGTGCAAAGACAACAAAACGAGAAAATGCATAAAGAGGGGCGTGTTCCCGAACGGGTACCTAAGAAAGAGGGTCGACAACAAGGGGACAGAGGGAGAAAGGACTCGCGCCACGAAAAATATAGTCGTTCTCGGTCAGGCCAGGGACAAGGCCACAGGGTGGGATAGGTCTTTGTTCGAAAGGGGCGAATTGTGGGACGGAAGGCTCGTGACACGGCCAGCTGTTCGAATCACGATCCGGGGTCTATCCAGACGCGTGCAAAGTTTATTGACATACTCCACTTTGCTCGAGCTATTATTGCCAATGCCGATACTAAAAATGCGCTACGAAAAAAAAGAGCAAACGACCTTGAAGTCAAAAATCGATTACAAAGATTTATGGTCAATGCTTAGCCCTCTCCCCTTTTCGATCTGTTATTTTACTTTTTCCTGCACACAGAAAAATATCAATTCTATTGCTAAGAAAACGTTTTTTTCTTCTCCTAAGTAACGATTATCTTTAATAAAGAATATTTTCTTGATAATTGTCTTAAAATATACTCATCATAAATTTTAGAAAAATTCAACACATACTGAAAACAAGAAGTTATATTTTTTCGAAGAATATTATAAAATTGTATCGAAGAAAAGTCAAAATAATAAGCAAATTGAATTTTTGTTGTAACTTAATAGTTTAAATTGAAATAATAAATTACTAAGATTCAGAATATATGCACTTTGAATAAATTTGATGCTTATAATGAACTTATGATAGATTTGCATTTATATGAACTTATGAAATACTTAAAGAAAGTAATATTTACTTAATTCAAATATATATCTTTCTATGTGTACGCAAAAATTAAAATGAATATTTCTTGTTTCAAGAAAATAATGTGTATTTTAAGATTATTGTTAAGAAAATATATATTCTTTACAAAGATAACCGTTACTTAAAAAAACAAAACTAAAAATTGAATACTCAGACAGCACAATATTAATGATGAATATTTATAAATATTTTATAGATATTTTATGTACACGAAAGAAAAATAAATTTATATTCAAAATGTTATTAAAATATATACATATTTTTTATTATGATAATTAAAAAAATAAATATTTCTAATATTTTATGTTTTATAAACATTTTTATGTGATATTTACGATAAATCTTTATAATCTGTCCAGTCTAAAGACACGAAAATGTTTATAAAATATTTTTGTAAATATTTATAAAATGTTCAAACAATTATTATAAAGGTCTCGTAAATCTTTTATTGTGTGCTATCTAAGTAGTCGCTTTTCTTAACAAGAGAATGACATTTTTCTGTGGAGCTAAGTATCTCCGAGCAAGCGAGGTCAATGACACATTGTCGAATTGCGGCAAAATCACATAGCAACAAGTTGCACGATAACTAGCGTAATAAACAGAAACAAAGAAAAGTCGTTGCTCACTACAAGTTTTTCGAATATAGTGGTATCGCTTTTGTATTTAAATATCTCTTAAAATATCAGATTATACGTTGGAGATTGAGGATTGCGAATTAAAGATTAGAATTATAATAAATCGATCGGAACGCGAAACTGATTGAAATTAAAATTGTATGATTGTTAGAAACCTAAAATATCGTCAATGTGCGAGCCCAATCTCAATGTGTAGTCTAATATAAGCTTAAGATAGGCTTCTTTCGCGACATTCCAACGCACTTTTCGCGCACTTGCAGCTTCGCAAATAAAGGGCGGCGTGCTTGCCAGCTTGGTCGAAAACAGCTGGGTCGCACCCCTCGGAAAAACATAACATTCTTACAAAAAGCGAGAGAGTCTACTTTACTTGCGTAAATATCTTTTGAAGAGTATCACGCTCAACATCAAATCTCGTTGAATCTAATTGCGCTTTTCAAAGAAAATCGCACATTCACAACTGTCGACATTAAATTAGCAACTCCAACTAATCTATTTCTAACTAAATACCAATTCTTTGTTTTTTTTTTATCGTAAAAAATAATGTTGAATTGCCTGCTTGAAACGGATTGATCTGAACTACTATCGGTGTAGCTCCTGCTAATCAAATTCCAATATCATCTGTTTTTTTGCATTCTATCGTAGAAAACAATTGAAACGTTTTGTGACCGAAGCTGTCGGTGCATACTTGACTACAATTGGAGTTATGACTATAATTGAGAAGAAATACAAAATCACGAGGCACAGATTAGAACCAGGGTCCGACGAACCAAGATTATCGACGCACCTTGTTCTCGATGCGAGCGAAACGATAGGAGAGGAGAGAAAGAGAGAGAAAGAGAGAGAGAGAGAGAGAGAGAGAGAGAGAGGGAGGGAGAGAGAGAGAGAGACAAGATTCCTCGTGAGAAAGCGAACCAGTCGTGTTTCTTTTTCTTCTTTAACATGTCACTATCGTGATCACATCGGATCTCTCGAGTAAGAAGCGACTGCAGGAGTATCGCGACACACTGACAACCCGGGGCAACCCGTTCCCCAGAGAGACGGGAGAGAAATCAGGCGTGCACGAGGGGCACGCGGTACACATATGCTTTTGACGTTTCGCATCCGGTAGCGTCGTCGGTGGATTAACGCCACCGATTATATTATATATACTCTTTCGATAAGTCGGCTGAGTTTGAGATATCGGCGGTGCCGAGATAAGCAAGATCAACGTCAAGTGGTACGGCCGCGATCGCGCGACGCGTCCGTTCATTTTTTTTGTTTGTTTCATCATAAAGGATCCGGAGCCCCGCGAGAGAAAAGGTAAGAACGTCGCGCGGTCTCGCACGCTTGTCGCCCTCTCTCTCTCTCTCTCTCTCACTCTCTCTCTCTCCTTTTCTCGCGCGCGCGCTCGTTCCCTCTCGCTCGCTCGCTCGCCCTCAGTCACCGCCAGCGAGTAGTGGTTATCCTCTTACCTGCGTGCTTCTCCATCTTCGGCGTGGAGGCCATCGTTACCCCGGGTACGTCGTTTACCGGTGACGTTGATCTCACTATCTCACCACTTCCGCGCACCGCCGCATCGTGTACTACACACTGCAGGCTGCCGCGGCGTTTTCAGTCTGTTGTTAACCCGACGCGCATCGCTACATCTTCGTTTGTCG
>QKQZ01012743.1:0-12104 GCA_003595255.1 Solenopsis fugax | reverse complement strand
CGCTCCGGCAGGCCGACGGCGATCCGGTGTCCAGCGCGTGGATTAGCCGCGCGCCTAATCGCCGTTCGCGCGTGCGTTCCTCTCATTACGATCAGCGACTAATTAGTGCTGAATACCAAAAATGATAATCCTACGCTGCATACTGCGTTGTCTTCGAACGGCACAGTTCGGATAATTGAATCGCTCATTCGAGAAACAACATAAATTAATTTTTCTTGAAATTGAGATATTGTACTGTTAAATAATTAAATTTAAATCAATTCCTTCGATTCAATAATATTTTATTATTTTTAACTTTTATACGTGTTGGAATTTATCATTTTAACATAAAAGATGCAGTTAAAAGAACAACCTTATCTAATCAACTTATTTCTGTGGTTGAATTGCTTAGTTTCAAAGTAAGCAACGTCCATATTAACGTATGCGTTTAGTAAATAATAAACTTTTGAGCATAAGATGCGTCACAATAATCAATTCAATTGGGAAGACGTTGAAGTATTAGGTATGGAAAAAAATTGGAATAAAAGATTGGTCTCAGAAATGTTATATATCAAACAACAGGACAATGGCCTTAATCTTTAAACGGACATGAAATTATTAAATCCAATTCATATTTGTCTTTTATTGCTAATAAATAATCAATTTTTTTGCTTTTGACATTATTTGATTGACTTTATTTCGCATCTTAAGATCGTTGACTCTGGTAGTTATACAAGACAAAGAAATTTTGACGTATCGAGTTTCGCAATTTTGACTCATTATATGTGTTTATGGGACGAGCTGTAAGTACAATGGAAATCTGAATTTTTATTTGCCCATTATCATTCAAATTCTACATTGATTGTGAGAGAAAAATTATAGTGATGGCAATTGTAAAGAAATAACTATACAAATTTTATAAATAGAATTATGATATATAGTTAAGTGAACTATGTTATAGTTACTGCAACTAAGTTAATTGATAATAAGTAATAATAAAAAGTAGTCGTAATGCTATATTACAATTATTTTTTATTTATTCTCTTAACCATTAACTTATTCTTAGTTCACTTAATTATCATAATTCTATTTATAAAACTTATATAGTTGTTTCCTTATAGTTGTCACCATTATAATTTTTTCTCTCACAAGTAAACCTACCCAAATGTCATTCTTCGATTTTGATGAAACTTTGCACACTTCTAGGGCGATGAAATNTTGATGAAACTTTGCACACTTCTAGGGCGATGAAAAATAATCGACACGTATTTTTTTATATTGGCGGTAATTCAGTTTTAAGGGTAGAAACTACCCTTTGAATATTTGGAGATGTATTCAAGATTTGAATGATATCCATTGAACAATTTAAATTGTGAAGGCTTTATGGGGGTTTTCGATGTCGCTGAATCCAAATTTGATGTCGAAAATATCATTATCAAAATGGCGGATTCAAAATGGCGTCTCATTGAATACATCCCCAAATATTCAAAGGGTAGTTTCTACCCTTAAAACTGAATTACCGCCAATATAAAAAAATACGTGTCGATTATTTTTCATCGCCCTAGAAGTGTGCAAAGTTTCATCAAAATCGAAGAGTGACACTTGGGTAGGTTTACTTGTCAGTGTATGTGTCATGTATACGGTTTTTTTTACACAGCCTGTTCCTTCGGCTATGGAATCGGCTGAGACACAACCGTGCTGCAGCTTCGCCTTTAAACAGAGGTGATAGATAACATTATTTCATTTATTGTTATAAACCGCCAAATTGCATTACGTCATCCATTGAAGATGGCTTTAAGTTAAGCCGAAACGTCTGATTTGTACTTGCGAAATCAGACGTGTAAATTTGTAGATAATTAAAAATTATTGTAAGTTAAATCAATCAATTTAGATATGCACCGTTTACCGTACTGACTTCTAATTGCCCGATTCTTTTTTATTTTAGTATTTATAAACTAAAGTTATGTCAAATTTAACATTTCTCAAATTAAGTTGTTCAATTCCAATTGTTTTAATTAAAATAACGTCAGGCGAATTAAGGTTCCTATTGAGTAGGAGCAATGACGATTTATAGAAATGATTAATAATTGAATAATAACTGAAATAGAGTAAAATTCGATATTATGAAGGATTTATCAGGGGAGATATGCAATAATCACATTAGTTAAGCATTCCTTATCCACATATCTGATTTATAAAGTTATCATTCACATGAGAAATTATAAGCTAATGACAGTGTTTCATGATATTGTAAAAATATTCTCAATAATGAGTCATTTGAGCACAATGGAATTAAATGTTACGAGTTTGCTTTGTTTTGAATTATATTTCAACAATAAAGTTAAATATGCTTTTTAGATTATTTTATATTATCCGTAGAAGAGTGTGTTATTTACAAAATTTTCTAATTAATACAGTATTTTATAGAGGAAAGATGGAGATCATGAGACGTGTGATACGAGATATCATGATATTTCGTATAATTCGCGTTAAATTCTAAGAGCAATTGTTTTACTTCGTCATAGTCTCAGATATTGTAGGATAGTTATTTATTGGTCATTAGTGTTCATTGCTTTTGTATAAATGCTGAATTTCAGTTTTGCTGAATTTAGATGTAACGATTTTTTACTCTACGTAATTTTGAGAAATATATTAGGTATTAATTCTTTAACTTTAGTCTAGCTTAAAGGCTTTGAATGTAGCTTTCAAATAATGTAATTGAATTTAATATGTGCCGTAATGTGTGTATGAATGCGGTATATAATGGTTATACCAGGTAGTG
The DNA here is from genome assembly GCA_003595255.1 of Solenopsis fugax. Taxonomy (NCBI): domain Eukaryota; kingdom Metazoa; phylum Arthropoda; class Insecta; order Hymenoptera; family Formicidae; genus Solenopsis; species Solenopsis fugax. The sequence continues at coordinate 9,343 of QKQZ01012743.1, read as the reverse complement.
CAGGGGTCGGCAAGTGAGCACTGTTCGTGGGCGCCCAACTACCCGCGGGCAATAGCTGAGCACGCTGAGCAATAAGTGAAGTGAGGAGACTAGCAAAAGGGCTATTCAGAAGTATCAAAGACATATTCCGCGCGTCGTACGAATAATTTATTTATTTATTATATTCTCTCACAACACATATTTAATTATATTATTCTCAATTTGAATATTATGTGCAAAATATCAGGTATTATATTGTCCTGGCACAATTTAAACGAAAAATTGCTTTTAAGTGTACATCTGACTGTTCATGTATTTGCGATTTATTTATTTTTATAATAGAATAATTGTAAAGAAATGGTGCCTTATTTTGCGTTATATCTTTCGATATTATATATGTTTGGAATTATATATATTCCCTAGATTAAACATTGTGCTTTATTGTTAAATTCGAGTGTATTTCTCTTCTAATTGACTCTCAGAATCTGTACTTGAAGTTGAATCTGTACTTGAATCTGTTTTTTTCGTTTTGATTCTTCATTAAAAAAATTAAATTGAATGATGAGATCGCATGACAATTCTAGGCTAAATCACTAGGAACATTTTATTACTATTATCGTCTTGTTAATGTCTTTCTATATACTCATGACATTATTTTTATAATTAGTGTAAAATTTTATCCCAAGGAGCAATAAAAACAAAATATACTTCTGAATTGTGGACGAAGTTGATTGTAGAGTAGACATGCCCAATCGGGCATTCGCGAGTGCTTGCGGGTGCTCGTATCCAATTTTATTGTTTTGCCGATCCTTGATGTAGTGAACGGAATCGTGAGATGATCGTGAGCCATTTGCATTACGAGTATAAGACCGCTCTTGCGACTTTATAACCTCATAGTGAACGTTGCAAAATGCTTACTAGCAGCAAATTAATTATTTTAAACCAAAGAAATTTTTTAAAATTATTTTTTGTTTTAAATAAAATATAAATGCCTTTTATTGTGTGTACATTAGTATTTCCTCCTTGCTCTCTCACAAACGTATCCTTTTTCTTCTCTTCAGTAAATTGTAAATTGTAAATTATGTTTGTTCTATATATTCGATGAACTTCTTTTTATAAGGTGATTGGTAGAACTCTTGGCTAACAAACTGGTATTGATAAGAATTGTGTCGCGTTAATATTTAATAATGAGTTATTTTAAAAAGACAAAATGGTATTCCACTATCCCCTTCTTTCCTCTTTGTACGAAAACGCTTATTTTATTGAGAAACGTAAGCCAAAATTTCTAAAATTAATTTTTATCTTGGAAATTAATTTTAAAAGTAACGTTCCACTATATAATTTATGAAATGAAACATTATATTTTTAATAACTTTTAGCAATTAGTTTTTGTAAAGCTACACAATTGTTTACTTTTTCAAAAAAGTGAGATTGTATCTCAAATGATTGATTATAATAAATTGAATCTTCTTACTAATTTTAAAAGCCGTTACGAAAAAAAACGTAATTGTTACAATCATATTCACAAAGTGTCTATTCTCGTGTCGATATTTCTGAGAGAAGGTCTTTCCTTACAGGAAAGATTAGCTAATGGATTAACAATGTTAATATAAATATGACTCTATTTATTTGTTTCTCTCTTCGTTCGATTTTGATTTGCATTTGAGATACGTAGTTCGATAATTCAGCAAATCGAGTTGTTTATGACATAGAACTCCTTTGTAGAGCTCAATTAGGGAATCGCGACTGTTAAATCAGATCGCGGAACGCTTTTGGCAAGTGAAAGCTAAGATTGATTAATTAATGCTGTGGAATATTGCAAATAATTAAATATTCCAAGTCCCTAGGGCTATTCGTGTTTAGAAGGTAAATGATCGCAATTATATTCGCGATTGTGATATTGATGGATGAAAATTACATATTCATCGTATTACATATATAAAGAATTATGTATGTCATCCTTTAGGAATAAAATTTAGTTCAGATTTTTCTAAATGTGTAATAATTTCAATCGAAATGTATATATATCATACATTATTTGTATGTTACTAAATAAATTTTCTATAATCAGGGCTTATGTATATCTTAAATGACTTGTTACCAATGTACAATAGACAGAATTTAATATTATTCAAGTACTATTGGTAATATGAAGTTATGTAAATTTTACATTTTCTTCTATATTTTTTTATTAATACAGATCGGATTACATTGAGCAAGAAATAAAATATATCTGTAATGCACAGTGCAATCATAAATATTTTCAAAGGAATAAGCGTCCAACATAATATTCTACAATCCTACAATTTAACATTCCTACGTCACCAGTTTTTTCTTGTACAGTGTATACGATAGAAATCAGGGATATATAAAGCGATTTTTTTTTAAGTCAGTGAGTGACAGAGAGACAGCGATGGAAGAAGAAATCGCTGACGTTTCCGATCGGCCAGAATAAGAATACAAGTCTTGGAAACGCGGCGGTATTTTTAGAGATTCTCTTCACCGATGCGGCACGGGATTATATAAAATGTTTCTACATAACCAGGAACTCTTTCTCCGCTTTGGCGGGGTGTCGGGGAAAAGCGCTTACTCGGCAGATTCGCGCGCGCTGGGCTAAAGCCCTCCTTTCTCTCGTATTTTTTCGTCGCTTGAGTTTTATCTGATAACGGCAAAAATATTTTTCGGCCTCGACCGCGGAAGGTGATACACGATCTTTTGTTGTCACAGCAGAAAGCCGAAGCAATAAATATCGATGTGAATTCGAGTCTCTATATATTTTTGCGATTAACTGTGTTTCGGATTTTCAATCCTGGCCATCACAAACGAAAGTTTGCGTTTATACGCAAAAGTTGATAAAATATTGAAACTCAAATTTCATTTTATTCATTAGGTAAAGTAAATTCTTCGCGTTATTTCCGCAATAGGAGAAACGTTGATTTGGCTCATTGCATCCAAATTGCAACCTAGTTATCTCAATATTGGATCGTAAATAATCCAATAATTGCATAATACAAATAATTAAGGTTTCTATATCGAAGTGTTCAAACATTTGAATTTCAGAATAGAACTGCGCCACCGCGTCCAAATATCCGAATATTCAAATGACTTCAAAATTCGGATTCATTTTATAGATAACGCATTTCGCTTTGCGGACACACGGAAACTTGTACTCTCTCTTTGATTCATCGCATAACGTACCGCGGGAGATAATCACGGGAAAGCGCGAGTAGGCGCTTTTGAATGGGTTAATTCGTGAAGTGGCATTATTTCCGGCGAGATAGCCACGCTGCGGGGAGGGTCACTTCGTTATCGGGTAACGCGCGCAGTCAACAACGGCGACCTCCACGGCGCGGCGCAACGCTGGCAACTTAAATATTTGTCGGAGATTATATTCATACCCCGGGTTCGCGGGGCGACTTTTTAATCAGCTTGTCGGCGTTCATGCTCGCGTTCTCTCTCCGCTCTTCGTTCCGCCGAATTATCCCGCGGGCCCGCCGCCCGCAGATTTTCATTTCAGATTTGGCTGCGGTACTCTCTCCGCGGACTCTGCGGAGAAAATAGAAGCCCGCTCCCTCACCCCCACCCCTATTTTCTTCTTTCTCTCTCTCTCTTTTGATTTCAATCTGTTTGACGGTCTACCATCTACCCTTCTCGTACCATAGCTGCTCTTAGCGTGTGGCGACGACGGCGTCTCGGCCCCGAGAAGACAACGAGACAAGCTCCAAGAAAGAGGGAGAAAGAGAGAGAGAGAGAGACGTACGTTATCGAGTTGCGGCATCGCTCGAACATCCCGGCTTCATCCTATTTTCTCCCCGCGTTCGAGGCCGAGTCCGCCAGACTTACTGGTACCTTCGGAAGACTCCTCGAAGGTCGTCCAGGCGTAATTGCAAAAATCACTCATGTTACCTCTCGGTTGGACGATCTATCTATCGGGTTTTCTATTCCGGAAAATCTTCGCGATCTCGATCTCTAATTTCCTTCGAGTAGACTGCCAATCTTATCACTTGATCTTGTATCTATTAACAAGAAATTTGTCATACAAATATGTAGCAATTCGAGTCAGTAGTATTTCTAATGTAATAAAAAAGATTTTACCAAACATAAATAATTTGCATATATTGTCAAATATTGTTATACTTCTTCCTAAAGCGAGAGAGAGAGAGAGAGAGGGGGGGAGAGAAAGAGAAAATTAAGAATTTATTAGTTTTGGTATACAGCAATGTGTATTAATATTATTTTATTTGAAAATTATTTACTGAAATATCTGACGTAATTAAAAAATTTTATTAAATGTATAAAAACAATGTGGGTCATAAAATATTGTTATTAATTATATTAAAAATTTGTTTATCAGTTTTCTAGGTCAACAAGATGTTATAATACTTTATTTTTATTTACAAGCCATTTATATAAAACCGTAAAATTTGGGATGGAATGCACGACATTATTTAATTAATTTCAGCTATAAATTAGAAGTATCATTTACAGATATTGTCTTTTTAACGTATCTGAAATCGATACTATCGTATAGCAAAATAATGGCACGTGATTATAACTGGGAAAATATTTCAACGGTAGGTGTACTATCGCAGAAGGTTATTATTACCCGATCGTGAGACCGTAAAATTCGATCTTGCGAACGAAATTGCGATCGGCGGGGAGACTTTTCGAAATGCGTGCGACTAGGACGTTCTCGAGTTGCACATCTAATGGCTGGAAGTTTATCGGAAATAAATATTTTTTGCTTCTATAGTCGCGTGTACCTTTACAGCGAGAGCGGTAAGTGAGGCGATATCGGTATCGCCTGCACGGCCTGCATCGATTCGATGAAACATTCCCGCGAAACATTACCTTTCTTTCAATGGAGCTTAATGCACAGATCCACCCTCGTGGGCTTCGGTTTTCGATCGTGAGAGTTCTCCTCCGCCTTTATCCTACCCCACCTTTTATCGTCTTCCCTCTAGCAGCAGGTTGGCGTCTCTCGGCAAAGCGCTTAATCCTCCAACGAGTCGAAAACCCCGATGGTATTACCGCAAACGTTGATTTGTGGTAGCGGTACCGGACGTTATTTATAATTTGCGGCTATTAATCGAGCTTGTATCCTTGTGTATAGCATATATTCCCTCGGCCCTATCTACTTTTCTTTGTCCATTTTCGTCGCTCTTCTTCACCTTGTCTGTTTTTCATAAATATGATGTCTTTAGAATGAGATCAATATTAAATGTTGCGATATAGAGAAAAATTTAATCTTTTTAATAATACATTTACCAATTCTTTTACAGTCAATTATTTATGAACTTTTATTCGAGCAATTTATCAATGTAAACGCAAGCAGAATTCATTAGATTCCTAACTAATCTAATGTTGCATATAATATTTATTTAAATTGATGCATTAAATGAATTATTAATAACATTTAAATATATAAATTAATACAATTAATGCATATTTTATTTAATTTTAGAAACCGCTTCTAGCGGACCTTGCTTGCTTGGATAAGAATTAAATACTTTCATTATTAGGTTATAATATTACAGTATATACATTAATATTTTACAATTTTCTTTATGAGAGATATTTATTATGTCTTATGTAATAAATGTTAATTAATAATTGCAGTCATTACAAATTATTGTAAAATAACCAGGATCTGGCCTTGTTCGTATTAAAAACTTTTGCATATTATTTAATAAATTAATATGTAACACATTTTTCATATTTTTGTAGCATTTTAAATACATAGCAGATAAAATAGATAATAAATTTAAAATATGTTTAGTCACATTCAGAAATAGAAACAATGTTACATGGTCCATTTACTTTGGAGCCAACATTTGAATAGTTGGAAAATCGATCGTGCTCGATACGATTATAATAATTATTCGTTTCTTGTCCTTCCGCTCGATCGTGGACGGTTTTCAGGCTGCATTTTAAACTCCGGAACTTCTTGCATATGTATGAGTCACCACGTTTCTTTTTCGCCCTTCCCCCGCGTTTCCCGTTGTTCGCGTTATTCGTCGCATCCCTCGTCTCCGCTCGACGAAAGCGCGGAGAGTATCGAAAACTATGGAAAACCACGCGGCGTGTGAGCGCGTAGGTTTCGGATCTGCGAATACGTTATTTCTTCGGACTGTTATTTTCACGGCGAAATTCACGGATATGGCGCATAGATAACGGAACCAGATTTCGCCGTCGCGCCATACCTTACCGCGGAATAATACCTTACCGTCGTATAACTCACTACAGCGAACCGATATTTTTGTCCGAGAGCCACGCACGGTGTCGGACGCGTCTGCTGCAGTTCTCTGCTTTTCTACTTGCGCCTGCTGTTCGCCGCATTGCCGATGGACGAATTTTCGAGGTTTAAGGAGGTTCTCCAGTCTTTTCACATAATATAAAAACTTGATTAAATTTTGAGAATAAGTTTATGATTAAGGGGGGTGGAGGGGGGGTATTCTCTTTTGAAAGGTCGAAAAAGCTGCCTTTCAGGAATTTTTTTTAGGAAGACGCATAAATCAATTAATATCAAACTTTGTACATTATTTTACTACAATTTTAATAATACTTTAATATCTTTTAAATTAAAAAAGTACTTTTTTTGTATCTTACACACTGATCAACAGCTGATAACAGCTTATTAAAAAATGTATAAAGGCGGTGGGATAAATGGTAGCTCTCTTTCTCTGTCTTCTGGATCTAAAATAAAAAGCCAAAACTTTTTTTATTTAAGAAACGTGGCTATGGTTAGAACTAAATAAAATTCTCATATTTGATAAAATTTTTTTATTTATCGTGAAAATCTTGCAATTATTTTTTTATAAATAAAAATAATAAGAGTACATATAATAATGATTCTAGTTTCAATGAAGGGACAAAAAATGTATACTTGTAAAAAATTCATGTCGATATTCCTAATAATTTTCAAGAAATTTCCCACAGTAAGAGAAAAATAATTTCAAAGTTTTCAGTAATCTTTTTTTGTATATCGTATATGATTTTTATTTCTTACAGCTAATCAACAATTTCAGGTCATGTAAAAACCCTGTATTTTCTTAATTAATATTTATTTTTTTAATATTTTTGATATTTTGGCTTCTTTTGTCGCCTGTAGTGAGTACTGCGCTGCTACTTGTAACAAAATTTATATCCTTTGTCGGTGAATATCTTTAGTAACAATCCAATTTTGACTTTTATTATTTCATTTTCAAAACCTTTTTAAGATTGCAATGATAGCAATATATGTATGTTGTTCAATGTTCAGTGATGAATTAACTTAATAGAACCGTATGTTGGACCTCAAATCTTCTCTTATGAAAAAAATTCAGGTCATATAAACCATTTTACTTAACCGTTTTACTGTTATTACTTAACTAGGCGTTGGCGGTCCGAAATAACACTCAAATTAACCCTTAAATTGGAGGTTTATTCGGAAGCTAACACTCAATTTGAGTGTCATTTCGTATCGCCAACGCCTACTTGGGTGTATTTTTTCGTAAGGGTTATTTCATGGCTATGTGCAATTTGAAACAAATTAGTATAAATAGTATAATATAATTATGAACAGAGCATACCCATGACAATGACACGTATTTATAAACGTCCTTCATATTCAAAAACATTCGATAATAAACAACATATTAAATTAAACGTTTCGATTTTGACTTATAAGTTGCTTGTTTTTTTTGTCTATAATTTCAAATTAACATTATATATTGACACATTAAGGAATACATTAAAAAGAAAACTTTAAATATTAATTTTTTCAAACTTTTACTCGTATAGTTTTCTTTAAATAACTTCCTAAAATATTGAATCTTAGAGAGAGAAGAGTTTTAATTAATTTAATCGCAATCAAGATATAAGAATTTTTAAAATTTATATTCTTAAGAAAAAATGGAGTTTATAAAGAACATTTTGGAATTAAATGAATGAAATTTCATTATATCATTTTTTTGTAAGAGTATGAAATGTTTATGAATTATAATTCTCTTTAAATATGACTAGTGAAAATGTAGCAACGTTCAATGTTACTACATTTAAATCATTATTATAAACAATTCTCTTTCAATTTTTTTCTACATTAATATTTATTAATATTATACAAAATATTTTTAAATAACAAATTATCGTTTTTATTGCTTAATTTTGTTTATTATTGATTAATTTGAAGATGGCAATATCAAGAGCATTAAGATTAAAAGATATATATGGGTGGAAAGAGTCCCTCTCCTTCATTTTTTTTTAAATTGGAAAACCTTATTAATATATACACCAATCGAATTTTTATACCAGTCTTCTTTTGTTCTAAAAGAAAATACAATTATTTTTGTATTTGTATAGTTTTACAACAAAAAGATGTGTTGGTAATTTATATTTTGAAAATGGCACACACAAATGGCAGCAAGATAGAAAAGTGAATATAGCCGTTATATCAAATTTTTAAAGTGTGTCACTTTATTATTAGATGTGCCTCTTCGACAAAACGCTCCAACGTTTCGATGGGCGCGCTTAAATATTTAGAATTAAGTTGCGCCTCGTAAAATGTTAACAAGCACGGGAAGCTGGTAATGAAAATGGCTGTTGCTCCGCTTCCACCTTTCTTCCTCAACTTGGCGTATTATGTATTTTGCAGCGCCAAGCCGATGGTGCCAGTCTTCTGTCACATTGCAAAAGACCAAAACAAATTAGTGAATGTAATGTAATTGCACAGCGCCAATTTATTTCCTCTGCGCGGCGAAGCGCAACTTCGCGTTTCGGGCATTCCGCTGTAAATGAAATTAAGATCAGCACGAAACGGGGAACGGTCGCGATTCATACGCGGAGATAACGAAGCGATCATACCTTTGCGAGTTAGGTGAAATGTCAGTAGAGGAAAAATGAGTCCGACAATCTCTTGCCTATAATACCGCGAGTCGGAAACGATTGGTCTTGATTGAATTGTACATACAGAATTGATTCCCTGTCGATATCCACCGCATTCGCTTTTCCTGACATTCAGATTAAATAACGTGATCTATTTCCTTATTCTAGGTACGAGCTGTCCGCATCTTTCCTCTATCGACAGCAAATTCTTTGACGAATATTGAATAGACGCTTTGTTATATGCTGGAATATTTCTTTAGACTTTTATTCCTTTTTATTCTTTAATGCTTGATATCTTGATGTCAATTAATATTATTAAAGATAAAAGATGGGGAGATGTGTATACTTGTAGTATAACAACGAATATATAGAAAGATTAATATTAAGTTAAAGCCAATATATTTTCAACAGTTATGGTATCATATATTGTATAAGCAAGAATTCTTATATCTAAAGAATTTGATAATCTTAAATTTTAGCAAACTCTATGTATATACATGTA